>JAPDVU010000005.1:6185593-6488093 GCA_026230045.1 Corynorhinus townsendii
AAAGGTGAAAAGTCAGAAGTTTTATCTGCAAGCATGCAGTTGAGCTGTACTTTAGAATTTACAAATTTCAAGTTTAATTACTCCTGAATTTAATGTTGTTAATGCTGTTATGTTGAAACGAATCCCGGTTCATCAAGGCATGGCGTTTCTTTGGGGCAAAGAAGAGGAAGGCCGCAGTAGAGTGGCTGAGAGCACTCCACTGCCTGACTGGGTGGTTGGAACCCCCGCTCTCCTGGCACTGGCCAGGACACAAGTTACTCAGCACCTCCGGGCTGCCGCGCACCCTCTGAGACAGGGGTGACCAGAGCGCCCGCCTCGCTGGCTCATTGTGAGTATTCGGTAAATCCTAGCTGCAGAGCTCTTAGGATAGGATTGGCTCCATAATACTAAATGCATAGTGTTTTCTAAAACAATAAAATAAAATCTCAAATTGCTCCAGGTTAGCCTTAAACAGAGCAGATCTCTCCAGAACACATTTGGTGTTCAGTGTTTCTCAACAAAGACCCCACCCCCACCCCACCCCGCCCCCAGGGAGAGCTGGAGACATGTCCTGGCTGTGGAGTGGCCTGTGGACACTGAGGGCCTGGGGGTGGCAGAGACGATGAATTTTCTGCAGCGGAAGGTGGTCTCTCACCACGAGGGGTTGTCCTGATTGGCAATGCCGGTTGCACTCTACTTGGGCCAGTGCTCAGTGCTCCCTGGATGAATACACAGCCGCGTGAGAATACCCTAGCGAGGAACCTTTCCGCTTTATGACAACGAGTACCGCTTTTGCTCCTGAAAATCCGGTCAGCGTGCTAGGACCAAAGCCACGGAGGGAAAGCTTCAGGAAGAGAACGTGCCTCCTCGCTGTCGCTCTGTTCTAGAAGGTACTGGCGCCGCGGCTCTAAGGCTAGGGGAAGCCCCTTCAGATGAGGCACAGGGCTTGGGGCCACTGACAACGGCGGCCCTCGCCGTGGGGCAGCGCCATTCCTTCCGCACTCGTGACAGCCAGACGACTTCAGTCCTCGCTCACGGGGAGCTAACTGCCTGCACTTCGTGCAACAGCTATTTCTCAGAAGCCCAGGCCCCTCCCTGATCTCCTCTCCCTGAGCTGGGGAAAGGAAACGCATGCAATCGAGTTATAGTATGGAACCTGCAATCATCATTCTACTCCTTCTCAATTATTCATAATCTAATCTTCAAAATACAACAGGATTAACATGCTTCCCTCTCACCTTAAATCACCCTGAAAAGAACCATTTCATCAAAGCTATGGCACTCTTTCAAAGAAATTAAGCTTACTTAGGTATTTATTACCTCAACCACTAGTTTAGCAACAATTACCACGTCCCTAATCTGTGCCAGGGGGTCAGAGCTGTGTTAGACCGATGACTTCCCTTCACAGACCCTACATGCTAGTGTAATTGATAAGCAAGCACATTTTGTGACTTGTGTGTGCTATTGCATTGGGTGGCTTTAATAAGAGAACTATTTTAAAACCCCAAGTTGTTAAAAGTCATCTGTAGCAACAAAGGTAGCTAAACACCCTTCACACACACACGGAATGATCTCTGTTTCTCTGGCCAGACCATTGCTTTCTGAAGAGGAAGTTTCCCTAGGGGGCTGCCCACTCGGCCATTTGATAACTGCATCGCTGTGAGAGTTTTGCTACATCAGGATAATAAATGTTCTTACCTCAAAGAGTGGTAAATCATGGGACAAAAATTTTGGCAGATTTACATCAATAATAGATCTAAGCAGCAAAATTTCTTCATTTTCATTTGGATATTTCAGCTGAAAGAAAGATATACTCATGATGATGCCAGAATTTGTTGACTTGTGACATTTCCACACAGGCACACAAGCACACGGGCCCAAGCGGCAATTTAAACGCATGCACAATTATGAATCATTTTCATTCAGCTGGATAGTTATTAGTTTTAGAAACTGACCTTTGTTCTTGTTGAATTCTCTACTAGTTAGTCACGAAGACCTAGGTTGAACTAACTACCTCTTCACGGATGCTCTAAGTTAAAAGCTATGGGCAAGAATTCAATACAGTGTGGGACTAGCCACTGGTTCCCTGTTGGTAAGAGCTTGCTTGTCCTATGCATTCAAGACCAGCGATGGGTTGGTTAAGTGGAAACAGTCATTAAAAGTGGACAATCATTCTTAAAAGATGCATTTACATTTGAAACATATAAATATTCAGTTATTTGCCCATAGCTTGAAGTCAAAGCCTTCTCTCTGAGTGTAGAGTTCGGCACCAATTTTCTTCCAAAAAAAAAAACAAACATCAGTGATGCATCATCTGCTCCATCCAGAGTTGTGGTGTCAGGTTTTGTTTTCTTAAAGGGACCACGCTCTTCGGGTACTTGTGAAACAATCTAAGTGTAGCATCCTTATCAATGTTTAAGGTTGTTGTTTTTTCCAGTCTTACATACTTTACTTTCCATGCCTAATTCAAATTCATTGTTTTGTTTTGTTTATGTTTTCAGCCTTTCATCTTACTGAATCTTTCTTGAACAATTAACTTTGTTTCCATGAAAACAAAACTCTACAAGTTGGTATATCATCCATTTCCTTGACATTTAATTAAATGACATAATAACAGGAACATACCAACTGGCTTCCGAATGTTTGGGGAAAGGAACACAGCTCATCTGATTAAAAAAAAAGTGTGTGCGTGTGTTTGGGGTGGGGCAGGGAGCAGCATGCTGGCTGAGAGCTGAGGACAGGCACGCGTCAGTGTGTGCCAAACAGAAGGGAGATGGCTGGTTCATGTGCCAAGTCACTGAAGTAGCGGGTGTTTCAGAAAACGTACATTAAATTCCAAAACACCTGTGGTAAAGCCACAGTTTACTGGTTGGACTCGGAACCTGCTGCTCATGCCCATTAGGTTCACATAATTCACAAAAGTCCGAACCCAGAATTATTTCTTCCAACGTCAATACTTCGCTCAACATCTCACTCCAAAGGTTCTCCTATCGTCTTGCATCTAATTTTCCAGGACCCTCTGCCTGTCCTTCAGAGCCTTTCTGCCTAATAAATTCCAGGTCCCTCCTTAACGGGCTGGAGCCGTACAGGCCAGTGATGCCTGGCAGTCAAGTTCAGCGCCTCTGAGTCTCCAGAGCTCCCAGTGCCAAAGCCCGTCCCGCTCATGGGAACTCTGTCTTTGGAGCCATCTGACCACCCACAGATGATGAAGCGTCAGAAGTTTATTTGTTATTTGAGAGGCTATTATTTTAAAGCAAATGTTTACATCGTTTCTTGATGTAACAGAAACAAACTTCAAATTATTCAAGGCAAAACAACCATGATTCTAAATGAGCTTTGGACAGGGAAGGGTGGGATTCATTTGCTGTGCAGCTTTAATAGCTCAGTTCCATAGTCAGGATGTCAGCGGTGACATACGCGAGGACATGCATTATCTCTCCCATTATCTGACCACAATGCAATCATGACATGCCAGGTTAATACAAATTGTGGCTTCTAGTTTCATTTGTTTATTTCAAAAAAAAAACAAAAAACAAAATACACTCACACAAAAAAAGCATGACATATTAGGCTCATGCAAAATAGGATATCACCACTATATATCAGGATTCTCGGTAACATTATTATAGAAGATAAAAATGCATGCCGTTGTTCTTAATCATGTAGGATATATTTTAAAATCTTTTCCAAATCATGAATGTGAAAATGTTATAAGCTCCAAGGTCAGTTTGCATTTGTCTGTTAACTATAGCCTATCTTGCTTGCTTTCATAAAGAACTAATGCACAGTCATATTTCATGGTCCCACAAGATGCTACCAATGAAAAGTTACCCACGTGCTAAAATACTTGGGTTTTTCATCTATACTTGTGATTCAGACCATTTTAACATGCAAACATTATATTGCGAATCTATACCTGTTAGCCTATACCAGTTAGTTGCAATGGCATAATTGTATTAAGTGATGATGTATAGGGACTTTTGTGTGTATTAATTATATATTACTTCCTTTAAAGCTATCCATGTCTAGGTAGCATGAAAGCCTTCGAAATATTTCTCAGCAACAAAGAATTAAAGTCCTTGGTGGTACCTAGTTTCTACATCTAAAATGATGGGACAGAACTCAGATCACTAAGAATTACATGTCTCAAGTTTTACAAATCATAAAACTCCCTTTTCACGTGGGCAAATAATCAGTTTTTTAGTACAATACGTGAATGTTTTTCAGTTGATGAAACCAACCAGTCGCTGGAACTCGGGGAAGACACATGGTCCTGAGATTGGCAAGGAGGGAGCTTAGGAGTGAACTCAGTGGCTCCCTACCTTCAGGTTCCCCGCGGCCGTGAGCACCGACTTCACGGCCCGCATGCCATAGTCGTAGTGATGCTGTGACGACAGCTGCTCTGAGCACAGGCGGTAAGTGGCCACGATTTTCACGGACAGGGGCCGTGCCGTGACGAAGCCGCAGGAGTATAGGACGATCTCGGCAATCATGGCATAGTCGGGCACCATCATGGCTACTGTCCGGAAGAGGGCCTGCGGGGGTGGAGGACGCCGTGCTTGTCAAAAGGCCTCGTGAAGACAACCCCGCTCCCCATTTCCCAGGGAGCGACGCAGCTCTTCAGCAACATTGTCCCATTACAGTGTCCAAATCATACAGGTAAAAACACTATGTAATAAATGTATCATCAACCTTTTATGTAAATATTTTCCTTGCATTGTTTTAAGAACTTCCAAATTTCTTTTTTTTTAATATTTTTTTATTGTTGATAGTATTACCGATGTCTCCCTTTCCCCTCCCCAGGTCTTCACCACCCTATTGCCCGTGTCCATGGGCTCTGCATGTAAGTGTATGAGTTCTTCGGTTTATCTCTTCCTGTCTCCCCAACTCCACCCTGAGGTGTGTCAGTCTGTTCCATGCCTCCATGCTTCGGGTCTTATGTTGTTGGTCAATTTGTTTTGTCAAATTTCTATCCTACTTAAATCTTTAGTGAATTATTCATTAACACGAATGTTGAAGTCTCAACTATGTGCTACTCCTCTGGGGAGGCAGCATGTCATGGGGAAGTGCCTGGGACTCTCTGGGGATGTCCCAAGGCCCAGCTTCTCATCTGGATGGAGAGGAAGCACCGGCGTCGGGATGGCAGGAATGCAGGCTCGAGAGCCAGGAGATGGGTTTGGAGCCGCAATTATTCTCACCATTGCTCTCTATGCACTAGGCACAAACAGGCAACCACCAGAAAAGTGAAGATCCTCATCTATTCAATCGGAAAAGTGTATTGCTATTTTTTTAAAAAAACGGGGCTGGGCATTCATGAGAATTACGAGTTGCTGTGGGATGTAAATTGTTTCCACCTGTGTTAGAAGGCAATTTAGCAATATAGCTCTTTGTCCTACGACTCGCCCTAAGGAAATATTTTAAAAGAGAGAAAAGTCTTAAATAAAAACTGCCCATTGCAATATAATTTACAATGCCGGAAAACTAAAAGCAACATAAGTGTCCAACAGTAAGCTATGTAGTTCAGTAAATTTATAGAATAATGTTTATAAAGACAGGAAAATGCGTGAGCTGTAATAGACTCTTGGAAAAAACACCCTGTACACAGTTATCTGATTTCAGCACTTAAAATTAACATTTTGAAAGACATTTAAAATCGGAGGATACAATATAGTAAGCAATAGAATGGGTACCTTTTCATTATTTCCTCTATTTTCTATAATTACCACACATTTTAAATACAAGTTTTGGAAACTTTCTGGTTTGCCCATTTATTTTCTAAAGGTCCTCACAGCTTTAAAAACTATTTTCTAAAAGTTAAATATGACACCTAAAAGCAAACATTTTGCATAAAATTCAAGGATAGCGTGTTCTTTCTTTTTATGCGTTGACTGTAAATTACAGGAAGGACATGGATGACGCAATCGCCCTTGGCGTACCTTCAGATTATCCGGCAGCTCTGAGCGCCCGGCGTACCCGGGGTTCATGGTGATAAAGACAGCGCACGTGGGGTCAAGTCTGAGTTCGGTTCCTTCAAACACCAGTGTGTCAGCCCCTGCGTTAATGCCTGTGGGGGAGCAGCAGTGAAATGACTGAGCGATTCCACAGGTCAGTGGGACTCGTGCCATTCATCGCCTCCCGTAGTTCTGCTCTTTTTCACCTGACACAACGCCAAACTAGCCCGTTACCTCTCTGGATGGTAAGAATTTGTTGAGCAACCACAGAAAGCACTTCCAAATCAATTCTGTTAAACTCATCAAAGCAAGCCCAGGCTCCGCAAGATAACAGTCCCTGGGAGAAAACAGGAATGAAATTTTTCAGTTTTATCTGATTAAATATTGCATTGAAATGTTGCATTTTCACCTCATCTGTTCAAGGATTTAATATCTATCAAGGAAATTGCTCTTCACCTTTATCTTTAAAGATGGCTTTTCTTATTACCAAATTCATTACTATGCATGAAAAAAGGGTTTGATCAATTGGAAGAATTTCCCAATTGATTTTTTTTACTTTCTGTATATTTTTTAGCATTTGGAGGTACACCTTTAGTTTCAAAGCCTGTCTGGCTTTATTTGCTGGTAGATTTTCTTTGCCTTTTCCACATGGACTCCGTGGGACAGGCTGTGATAACCCTCTAAGTAAGATGGCTGCGGATGCCAGTGAGCCTGCGCTGTGGTCTGAGGACCTTAAAAGCCAACAGCATAGTTTGAGACCCTCATTCGCCATCCCAGCTCGCAGCTACCCCACACGTGTGCCATGTGGTCACAGGAAAAACTGGAAAATCAAGCCAGAGTAGCTCAGTCCAAATTTGGATTCATTTTTTAAAAGTTTCATTTCACATGTTTGTTGAATGTACATTCGACATAGGCTGTATATGTATGTAGGCGTGTTGCACTGAGAACCGGGTGTGTACATCTTTCTGTGGGGAAGCTAAGGCCGCATCACACAAGGTGTTATGTAATTAGAACTAGTCCGCACAGCCAACGGTGGCTGAACTGGGTTGTGTACACAGTTCCTCTACTGAGCCACACTGGACTAAACATGAACTCTATGCATGTCAAAGAATGTTCATTTTCATTATCTAGAAAATTCTACCCGTGACCAGTCTCTAGTACATGCTATTGTAAAAGGCTTAGAATCACAAAGAATAGGATGCTTATGAAGCCACATATTCAGTTATACGGATTGTGAGGTTCTTAATACCAATACCCGTGTCTTTTTTATTTTGTACCCCCACTATCCAGCATAAGTTAATCCTAACACAGTGTCCATACAATCAATAAATTCTTACTGATAAGCAAATTTAATACAATATAGTGCATGAATCTAAATTAAAGAATTAAGAATATCATTATACAGATTTAAAAATTGAGTAACACATACCAGATGTGTCTTTCAACATTTAGAAATATGCAACTGTCTGGTATGCAAATCTAACAAATAGATTTGCTATATCTTTCTTAAATAATCATTACAACAAGGTTGTATATCATTACAGAAGATGATAACAATAGTAATTGGTCATTCAAATGCTTTCTTGGTATTTTATTAGTTACTAGAGACCCTCAGCCTGGCCTGCACCCTCTCACAATCCGGGACCCCTCAGGTAGGGTCCCTAGGCCTGGCCTGAGATCAGGGCCTATCGGGGCTTTCCTTCCCCGGCTGCAGGCAGCTGGTCCCACCCCTGCCGCTGCCACTGCTTGCCATCTGTGCAGTGCTGCCCTCTCTCCCCTGCCACTGGTGGCCTCCCTCTGCAGGTGACAGGCGTGGGGTGTGATGGCTGGCTGGCCTGGGCCTCCCTCTGTGGGGTGATCGCTGGCCGGCTGCACACGCCACAGAGTTGCTGCCACTGGTGGCCTGGGCCTCCCTCTTTCTTTGCTGGGGGGCGGGGCCAGCCCTGCGAGGGGCCGTCTGCCTACCTGATCTCCCCTAACCACTGGCCTGCCTACCTGATTGCCCCTAACCACTTACCTGCCTACCTGATCATCCCTAACTGCTGATCTGCCTACCTGATATCCCCTAACCACTGGCCTGCCTGCCTGATTGCCCCTAACCACTCTGCCTGCCTGCCTGATCACCCCTAACTGCTTGCTGGGGGGTGTGGGGCCAGCTCTGTGAAGGGCCATCTGCCTACCTGATCTCCCCTAACTGCTGGCCTGCCTACCTGATTGCCCCTAACCACTTGCCTGCCTGCCTGATCACCCCTAACCACTCTGCCTGCCTGCCTGCCTGATTGCCCCTAACCACTCTGCTTGCCTACCTGATTGCCCCTAGCCACTTGCCTGCCTGCCTGATCACCGCCAAAATGCTGGCCTGCCTACCTGATTGCCCCTAACTGCTTGTTTGGGGGCAGGGCCAGCCCGGCAAGGGGCCGTGTGGTTCTGGTCTCTGGTCGTTCGGTCTTTATGCTTATGTTGACTGGCCTTTTATTATACAAGATAATTTTGACTTAAAGAACTCTTACTCTAATTATTTCAACATCACAAATATAGAGACTTTTTATACTCCAAGTTTGTTATAAAATGACCAGGCCAGTCCTGGCCGGTTTGGCTCAGTGGATAGAGCACTGGCCTTCGGATTGAAGGGTCCCAGGTTCGATTCCTGCTCAAGGGCATGTATCTGGGTTGCAGGCTCCATCCCTGGCTCTGGTCAGAGTGCGTACCAGAGGCAACCAATTGATGCGTCTCCCTCACATCGATGTTTCTTTCTCTCTCTGTCTTTCCCCTCCCTTCTACTCGCTCTAAAATTCAATGGAAAAATATCCTTGGGTAAGGACTAACAACAATCACCAAAACAACCAGGACATATTTCAGTCAGGAGCAGTTTACTGTATGGGGTAGAATTGATATATTCTTTTGTGTTAGTTTCATTTTTTAAAAAAACGTTAACATCTTCTGAAGAAATTCAGAAAAGTAAGTATTACAGATTTTTTAAAAATGTACTTTAAAATTTACAGAAAAAAAATAGAAATAAAACAAATAGAGCCCATAATCCCAAATGGAGAATTTTGTGTTCAGTTGTACCACCTAACATCTTAAGGGCTGACCAGCTGTTCACGGGTTTAGAGACTTTACACCTTATCCCCCTTTTGCAATCTTACAACCTCAGAAGGGTGGGGTTCTCTATCAGAATCAGAAGAAAAACAACAACGTGGATGTTTAAGTTCAACAAAACGTGAACTAGAACGTGCCTGCAGAAGTGAGTTCCTGAACCAGAACTTGCTCAGAACAAGTCTGCTGGCAAAGTCCGAGTCCCACAGCCTTCGCCCGACACAGCAGCTCTCAGGCCCTTCATCTGCTCCCCAGCCCGCCCCTCCCCCCCCCCATTCCTGTCAGCAATGCTGAGCCACAGAGCAGGACTGGTGGGGGGAGAGGGGGTGGACAGGGCTCCTTCCCATGGAAGCGTCCGGATAACCCCGCTTCCCTTGAGAATCACTGAGATGGTATTTACTCTTAGCTTTAACTACAATGTCTTTTATTTGCATTCAGCCATGTTTCATAATAAACAACCTCCCTCTCTGAGCAGTTATCATATTGTAAAAGGAAAAACACGAGGTGTCGATTCAAACCTTGAAGAATTTCCCTAAGGCCAGGTAGTCCAGCCCGTCGGAGCAGTTGAACACGACACACTGCTTGGCCACGGCCTTGGCCAAGTCTTTGGTGGTTTCCGTCTTCCCCGTGCCAGCGGGGCCCTCGGGCGCCCCCCCGAGGTGCAGGTGCAGGGCTCCGAACAGAGTTCTGAAATGCAAGCCATAGGCATCTGAGGAGCAAGGTGGGGTTCCAGGTGCAGGCTGCAGGAGGGAGGTGCCACCCCCACTTCCTCCTCCAGCAGCTCTTCCTGCCCTCCGGCCCTGCTCCCCTTGGCGCGTTGCTGTCAGTTGCTGTATTTGACTTCTGAGCAGCTGTCTGCAGGACGCCCTCTAAACAGATCCACGTTGGAGAGTCTCTGCTGACTTCCAGGGAGAACTCTGCTCCCCTGGACCGCCCACCCCCTGCTGCAGGCCTATGGAAATGCTGCGTAAGGGAAGACAACACGCGGGCGTTTCTGAGAGGATGGGAGGGAAATGGCCAAGGACGCGGGGATGGAAAGCTGGAAAAGCAGTTCGGTGCACACTGCTCTGGTATCTGCACGGCCCGAGCGTATACACGTCCACACAGAAACAGAAGAGCAAGCCCCCAGCCTGGCCGGCGTGGCTCAGGGGTTGAACATCCATCCATGAACCAGGAGGCCATGGTTCTGTTCCCGGTCAGGGCACAGGCCCAGGTTGCAGGCTTGATCCTCAGTGTGGGGCGTGCAGGAGGCAGGCGATCAATGATTCCCTCTCGTGGAATCAATGGATGTTTCTCTCTCTCTCTCTCTCTCCCTCTTCCTTCCTCTCCAAGTCAATAAAAACGTATTTTAAAAAAAGAAGCCCTCAGAACTGAGCAGGGTGAGGAGCTGAAGCGACGCGCCTGTGCCAACCAGGGGCTGTGCTGTCTCAAATGGGACTGACGTTACCCCTGCCACCCCGAGGAGGCAGAGAGAGACTCCACCGCACAGGGGCGGGAGCTCACGCTGCACACGGGCCCGATGACAAGCACATCGTTCATGACGATGGAGCCCGCATTCCCAGCGCCCGTGGGAAAGGTAACGTTAAGTGTCACCCGGACCGGAGAAAACCCGAGGGCCTCCCAGACAGAAACGTGAAACCGCTCCATGTGGACAGCCCACAGCCGAGAACATGCGAGGACCAATGGGAATGCAGGCGAGCTCCCGGTGAAAACGAGAGAGAGACAGAGAGAGAGATCAGAGTGAAGAGCCAGACGTGCACGGACAGAGGCCTGGGAGTGTTACCTCATCACCCTGCCCGCCTTGGCACCCGGTGGCTTGTTCAGGAAGGTTTTCTATGAAAAGCAATAGACATCAGGAAGTCGTAAGGAAAACGGAGGCCAATTGCACAAAAGAGACGACTTTAAATACGTGCAGTAAAAATATGATTATGGAGCTTTTAAAAACCCAGTGAACAGACTGAATAGTGGAGCAACCATGAAGAGACAGATTATGCACTTGGAAGTAACTACGGGGAAGTCACGCGGAAAGATACGGCGACCTAAGATAAGAAAACAAGACACAGGACGGGGAGGGGGAAGGAGAAGAGGCAAAATGTAAACGGCAGTGGCCGACACTGTGGACAAGAGGATGGCGTTTCCTCAAAACATTAAAAATGAAGCTGTCTTCTGACCCGCAATTCTGCTTCTGAGACTATATCCGAAGAAATCAGAACACTGACTCGAAAGGATACGTGGCCAGAGGGCAAGGGGGGGGGGCGATAGCAAGGGCAAAGGGGGATAAGTGGTGACGGAGGGAGACTTGACGTGGAATGGCGAACACGCAATACAATAAACAGATGATACGTGATCGAACTGTACACTTGAAGCCTATTAGTAGCCAATGTCACCCCAATACATTCAATAACAAGTAACAACGAAGCTAAGCGGGGAGAGCCCCTACAGCACATCCTCACGGCAGAGCGGGAAACAGGGCCGCAGGGTAGGAGATGCACTCACATGGCTGGCAGGACAGGGGCCTTGGTGTCCTCAATTGGATCCAGCTGGCGCTGGAAGGATCTAGGGCCGAGGCTGCAGCATGGACCCCGTGTAGGGGGCCCACCCTGATCACAGAAGACCCCGGGGGGGGTGTGTGTGGCTGGGACGAAGGTAGAGGCTGAAGGGAGGTCCCAGCAGCCTGCAGAGAAGGCATTTCCCACGCAAAGGAGAATCCAAGGACTGAGGAGGGGGCTCCCAAGCACCCACATCAAGATCCTCCAAGAGATCAGCACATCTGGGCTTGTGCCAACACCAAGGGCACTAAGCAGCCAAGAGATAGCTGTCATACAAGATGCATGTCACTATAGACCCTTGCCTTCGCCCCTCCGCCCTCAACCCCCAACAGCGGAGGAGCCAAAAGACCAGGGATCACGGGACGGGTGCCCAGGACCGGGATAAAAGTGACGAAAGGGTGCCCACGTTTACCTTCCCAAGTGCAGGCCCCGAGCTTGGGTAAGCCTGGAGCTGGTGGAGAAGGGAAGCTTAAAATTAGATGAAAGATATTAACTGCGATCTGAGGCCTAAATGGACTTTAATATCTGACAAAAAGAAAACCACTATTCATTAATATCTTTGAATAACCAGAAAAGTTGGGGAGACTCGCCCAGCTTTCCTCATCTAGGGAGAAGGGGGAGCGATATTTGATAGAACAAAGTTTAAAAAGAACAGGGATAAGAAATAATGAAATGGCTTTCTGCTCGCATCCTGAGACTGGTTTAGTCAATGAACTAGGTAACTTTGTGAAAGAAAAAGAACAAAGTTTAGTCCAGTATCTGAGCTAATTCGGAATATGGGCGATGGGAGCTTGAGGTTAAGTAGTCAGAGACCTTTCGTTACGCAGACAGATGACAGAAACCATGTGAGTGAGATGGCTGACAGAGCTGTGCAGCTGGCATGTGCGAGGCTAGTCCACAGCAAGGAGCCTGGCGGGGGGTCCAGACCTGGGCATCCGCCAGAGTCTGAGAGAGAATGAGAACATCCAGGAAACCATGAGGAAAATTCCGTGTTTCCGGGGAAGGAAAGAGATGTCTCAAATGATCCAAAAATAAGACCCAGAAAGTTTCAAGAACTGACAGGCTGTGTGAACAACATAAGAAACCACAGCCACCCCCGACAATACTTAGAGTTCCAGACTGGAGAGGAAGCAGCCAGCAGGGAAAGAGACATTGAAGATCAAGTTGGGAGCAGAATTTAGGGTCTAGGAAAAGGTAAGGCAGGATACGTTTATGGAGTGGAAAATAATTTGGTACTTTATAAGATACGAGTGGTCTAGAGATGAGTGGAAGTTATTCCCAATAGATCCTGAAGTTAACGAGTTTACCTGTAACACCTATCAGTGAGCGGAGTGATCACCAGCCGAGGGGAGTTGCCCAGGTATTCATACCCATATCGCAAGCCAGCATTAATCATCTTTGTTTCTAAATTATTGTCCTAGGACAGAGCAGATAACATAAAGTTAGCTCAAATATTAGAATTTCAAATAACATGAAATCTCTAGCTCTTTTGTAAGCAATAGCCATCTTATAAACATCTTTAAAGTTTATTTAATTCAGTAGAAGAATTCAATATCTGATTTCCTTGTCAAAGTAACTGAAGTCATTGGCTTCAATTTTTCCTATAGAATATCTTTGGAAAATATTTTTGTTCCTTATCTGTCCTGTATTTTCTTTTTTTAAGTTGCTTACACTTTTAACTTTATTTTTATTGAGGTCTTTAAATTTATTTGTGTGTTCTTCAGTTTCTTTCATCAATGTCTTCTCATTTTCAGTATACAGGTCCTTCACCTCCTTGGTTAAGTTTATTCCAAGGCATTTCCTTCTTTTTGATGCAATTGTAAATGGGATTGTTCTCATAATTTCTTTTTCTGATCATTCATTATTCTCCTATAGTTTGACCATTTATTAAATTAATTTTCACTATCACGTGGGTGTTTTCACGATCACCCTTTTACAAATAAGGAAATTGATGCCTAAAGTGAGTAGGTAACTTGCCCGGTCATACATCCGGTCGGGGCGGGGGGTGGGGGAGAGGACCTGAAACAATGAGGCCACAGTCGGAGCCCCTCACCACTGCACACACGGCCTCTCACCTATTTTTCCCGAGTTCCAGTGCTTGCACTTGCTCTCCTCTTACCCCATTTCACCCAAGCCTTTCACATAAGCGAACAGAATCTGATGAGAACTTCAGAGGCCGGATCTCCAGTTGTGAGCTCTCTCTTCCCACTCTCAACAGGCCCAACCTTTCCCACGGTACTAAGCGTCCCTGCTCCTCCTACCTCCCAACGGGGTGGCCATCACAGCCACCCGGTGCCCTGATGAAAGCCTTCCTTCCAGATGATGTTTCTGGTTCCTTCAACTGATGAGCAAGAGAGAGTTTTAATGACTAAATCTGACAGAAAGAGTCTAATTTGCACTTTCCATAGATGTCTCGAGTAATCTATAAATGCAACGCTCAACTGACTAGTTCCAACATTGTGCAGATTCAGCAAGCATCAGGACTCGTTTAAAATGAGGACATTTTTATAATTACTCATGATTGGTGTGTGTCTATGTGAGTTTATGTATCTCTCTGTAACTATACATTTGGCTATGGGGAGCTGGATTAGCTATAGATACAGTTTTAGATGTAGAGTTTTTGGCTGCCTCAATCTTCAATCTGGAGAACTCCTGCTTGGGTAGAGTCAACTGTCAGCAAAACATCCTATGTCACTGATACCATGTCCATGCGAGCAAGCGCCAATTACAAAGCAATGCGCTGAAATGGCGTTGCAGTAACATCCAGTGCTATCGCTTACCTGCCAGTAGTACCTAAGCTGACTTAACCATTCAAAGTCAGAGTCATCACTGACTTTCTTTTTGACAAGGGACGTGAGGACGTCTCTGGCGTGAACATCCAGCACCACAAGGGCCCCCAGAGTCACACGATTCTGCTTGGACAATTTGCCACGGACCAAGGTGACAATATCATCTATTTGACTGTTACATTTTTCCAAGTATTGCTCAAGAGCCTGAAACAAAAGAAGATACAATTACTCAATAGGATCAAAATGTATTAAAAACACAACACTTTGAACTCGCATGTATACAGAATGTTTTCTGCATTTTTATCGTGATTTTCCATGTGATGTGATTTCAAAGTAATCCATTTTTCTTACCACTGAGGTATCAGGTGATAGTATTTTTGTTAACATTGTCTTCCTTGTAAACCGTTCTACACAGCGAGCTAACGAATCTGGAGTTAACTGCTCTTGTATTCTGCCAAAATAAATCCCATCTGGAATCAAATATTTTTATCACGCCTAGGCCCTTCTACGGATACAAAGATACACTGACTCAAAACCACATCGACATTTGCGACACCCCAGGCTCTTGTGACACCGTGACCCCTTCATTCATGTTCTCACCCTGGAATGCCTCACGGGCACCAGGTCCACAGCCACCACTCGCTGAGTAACCCAATGGGAGCAGGTGCAGGGGTGGGGGCTCTGGGAGTGTGACGATCCAACGTGGTGCTATGTAGCATCAAGCACCAGACAGCTCAGGGTGTTTGCAGAGGACGGAAGCGCCCCATCTTCCAGGGGCTCCCAAGAGCCTCCAGCTGCTCAACCAGAGTCATCCCTTTCCACTGTGAACCCCGCACTAATTAGGGGAGAAATCACCAGCACAGAGAATACTGAGACATATGCCAGCCTCCCAGATAGACCCACAGGCAGAGGGTGAAGGACAGCCTATACTAGGGCAACCACAAGCAGAGGAAAAAGAAAGAATTCGCTTTTCAGGGCACAGGTAAAGCTTCACTAATTTCACGCCATGAAGCAGCAGGGAGAGCGCCAGCACTCGGTGGGAGAGGGCGATGGGCCAAAGAACATGGCAACAGGCTGACTTGCCACCTCTTGTAGGCTCCCACTCAGAGGCCCTCACGTCTGGGGAGCGAGTGACCCAGAGGCGGAGGCTTTCATCGGCTTGCTCTGTGAATGGCTCCATACTGCGCCATATCATGGTGGGGGTGGGGGGGATGGGCGGGGGGAGAGAATGAATGCACTAGCAAATGTGCAAGGAACTCCATCTCAGCATCAGTGGGGACTGTTGTAAACGCCACGTGTCTCTAGACAACATGGTATGAACTGCCGGCAGAGCAGACGGTTTTGGGCAGAGGACACACTGAGATGGTAGGGACCTACGTGACCTGTTCCTTGAGATTCAAATTACCCGTGGTGTCTAGGAGAAGCGTAAAAGGATTACAGTTAACATTCCATTGCTCTACCTCAACTCCTACCTGTTCCGGCCTTCTTGGAGTCAGCCCGGAACAAATCACATTTGGACAGAGGGGAGGAGGTTTGATAAATACTACATTTGAAATGAAAAAAGTAATTGGAAGATGCCAATGAATTTGGCTGATCTGTTCACATTTGCTTCTCTGTCCCCTCCACACTATTTCCCTGTGGTGGCGAGTGATAAAGTAGATGGTTTGGGGGCCAGCAAGTAAGGAGGGAAGTCCAGGGGGCTACTAGTTAATTACTAATATGAATTTAGTAATAAATGGTATAAAATATGAGTTTTGTAATGAATAGTGTTACTAAATTCATATACCCAATGTATTAGGGTATTTCAAATCAAGCATCATTAGAAATATTAATAATTATTTATTCAAAAGCAGTGCGTGAAAAATAAAGATGAAAATAGTCTAAATGAGCCTGATAGCTGGCCTTCATAGGGTAGCTTTACTCCTGATATTAAAGGGAACTATACTTTCTGAGTTTCAGAAACTTCTCAGCCCTGTTGTGACTCTATTTTTAAAGGTACAATAATGTCTGTAGGAACAAGATCGAGACTCTAGTGCCCTTGGCTTTTTGGGTGGATTGCGTTTCTTTATGATAATTGTTGGGGGAATGCTGGCGAGCCTGCGGGGAGGAAGAGCTCACCTCTTGCCCTGTTGAAATAGCTGCTTGGACTTCGAGTGTCCAGTAGGTCTGGGACACACAGAGCACCGTCTGGCCAGGCCAGACCCTCACCCACTTAATCCGCTCATACTGTGTGTAGGCAATGATGGCAGCTTTAATGACCTAATGGGAAAAAAAGGCCAAAGATGAACAGTTTCACACTTGAATGTGCTATCCAGTGAAGAGCTAAATGCCAACAGATTAACACGGACCGTTCCATGTTTTACATCTTAGCCAATTATATAAAGACACAAAGCACAGGACCAGACCCTTTAAGTTCAAGTTAATTCCCATATCTGTGAGTAAAACAACTACATTACATAGCATCTTATTTTGCTGGTGCATGACCAATTTGTGTGAAGCACATTATGTCAAATATTTATTTGACCAGTCATAGCCAAAAATAGCCTAGATACATTTGGACTGAAGAGGCATAAGGCAGTCTTATTGTAAAACATAAACTCAAATACTTCCCAAATGAGAGCCATCAAGTTCAAAGGTACTGATTTTCTTTGAGCCAATCAGATCCCCCACTCAGCCATGTGCATCTGTGCACCTGGCCATCAGGGAAACCACACAGTTTCTCTCGAGTTCCCCGCGTTTGCAGATCTTGCCCCCTCTCAGTTCTATAGTGGGATGCCCACAGCAGTGATGAGCAGGACTAGTGCATAATTCATTCATGGAGAGTTGAGAGCCGTAAACTCAGGAAGTCTAGCTCATGTGCTTTGCTACATATGTTTTCAGTGGACTGATATAGCCACTTCTTCTACCAGCCAACAGTGGGTGACATTTTCATCTGTTAGATCAATCAAAAATGGGAACATCATCTGTGAGGTGATACCCACTTTAATGTTTGAATTTCAGAGGGGAAAAAGTCAAAATTGGATTTTTACGAGAAATATATAAGAATGGGTAAAACGTTTTAGATTTCTAGTCTACCTATATGTCTATGGGGTTGAAAAGGCCAAGAAAGCCACAGAAAGAGCAGGTTAAAAATGAGCAACTGAGAGATGGGGGGAAAGAAGGCAGAGTAGAGATACACCACGGATGGAGTAAATATATATTGGATGAGGAGAGGTAGGACTACATAAAATTCTATAATATTGAATGTAAAATATATTACTATATATGACATTACTTTGTATGTCACATATACAAGTAAATATATGTGTATATATATATGACTTATGTATATTTTGGGGGGTAACAAGCTACATTAAAGTCATGATAATCTAGAATGATAAAGGGGCAAAGGTGCTAAGAATATGACTTTTTAAATGATTTACAAATGACATAAAATTAACTTAATTCAGGCATGCAGTAGTCTTTCAAGTGTGCAAATATATGGAGCACCACAAAAGTAACACACATATCTCCTATGTGCACTTATATTGCATTTGCTTGCGTACTTCACCAACACAAACTTACACATGAACGTCTGGGGAAGATAATGCCTACACAATTCCTTGCCACCCCAGCTTAATGCTCTGGAATGGCAACTGAAATATTTTCTTTAAGCACTTTGGCAAACAAAATGAAAAGAATAGTTGAAATAGTATCAGATATGTCTGAAATAATGAGTCTTCACTGCATACATCAATTAACCAACCAACACCCCGATTCAATGCTGCTAAGTAGTGGTCCAAGTGGAATTCATCTGCATCGCTAACAGCTACAAAAACGGGAATGCTCTTTGTCCCTAGTTATCAAGGCCTATGCAAGCGCATCCTCTTTGGCCCACTGGTCCTCCACATGAGAATTATCATGAGCAAATAACGAATTCAACCAAAGCTTTATGTGTAAGCATGTCCTTTGTAATTTAATTTATAATAGTGAGAAATGGGAAGCTGCCCCAGAGATTTTACACCTATTGGGAAAATTGTATGCAGGCAGATACTAAATCATGTTTTAGAAGAGAAAGCAGCATTAAGACTTGTGATAGCCATTCAACATGTAGATTCTAGTTACTTTTTCCCCAATAATGTGTGAGAGAACCTGAAAAAGTAATGGAAGTCGTTGTTGGGACTTAACGCCTTATTTCCTTTGCCCTCATGCTCTCCTGCTCGACCATGATTTTCATTCTCGATAAGGGACTGGAGTGCTAAGTCCACGGGACAGTAAGAAGTGAGTTTAAGTGCTCAATCAATTATCTGTTTGTGGCCATGACTTGAAATTCTCCACTAACAAAAATAATTACAAATGACTGGGTGATCATGTGTTCTATGAGGTGATGTGAAAAATCGGAAGTTCACATTCACTGCAGGACACATTTATGGCTTTCTACCATTTTGGTACATATTTTGTGTGTACAAAGAACAAGACGGTTCACCACAGAAACACACATGTCCAGGAGACGGATGTGCAGCTGTAGAGCGGGGCTTCTCAGACGAGTCTGAAGATAGACGGTATAGACCAAAGTGTGTTAGTTAATGACAGAAGCACTAGCATGTGGCTGTACGAAGTGAGACAGGCTCGCGACTAGACCCAAGTCTTCTCTGGGATGGATGGCAGTGATGTGTTAGAGTTAAATTGGTAATTTGTGACTCCATTTCTGCCTAACAGTGCATTTATCAGTGACACATTAACATTCTACCATCTTCACTAGAAACAGTGAACGCGGCCAGCTACCTTGTGGATGGATCTAATCATCACTCTCTCTAACTCAAGCAGCCACTTTTCCACTTGGCCTCTGGCCTTCACGGTGGAGATGGTCTCAATGAGCTCCACCACCTCGTCCTCGCTGCTCTTCATGTGCGTGATGTCTAACGTCTCCGTAAACTCCACCCTTGCAATCCCCTCGAAACATTTCTTCAGGTGAGGCTGCACCCTGATGGGGAAAAACACACATGTAAGACAGCAAACCGAATGATGGCCATTCGTTGTGTACCGACCCTCATTCAAAATTCATAAATGTGCACCGTGTGTGAGGCTCCTGCTAGAGGCTGCGGGAGATAAAGGGCTGGGGGGAAAAAGACACAGTGCCTGCCTGCGTGGCTTATACCGTCCAGTGCGAGGCCATCACCAATTCGGCAATCAGGGCCTGTAAAATTACAGCTCTAAATCGCGCTGCAGAGGCGATGTCCAGGGGGCTTTGTTTCCAACACAATGAAGCGAGAGATTTAAAAGTAACATAAGGAGCGAGCAAATCTTGACTAACAGATAATACACGGATCTGAAAAATCATCAGATGCACAAACGTTGCCATTTCAAGTGGGATCTTCAGAGGCTTCCTGCAAAACATGAGCTAGCTTTAGTGCTTTTAGTGCTTTGCGGTTTACTAAATCAACTGCCTTGAAGCTACCCAACTTTGGTCCTTTCATTGTGATATAGTTGGAACAGACGAAAGGCCTCGTTTCTGGCACATTACCAATAACCAATCGACTACCTCTTTCAAGTGGGCAATAAAGAAGCAGAGATGAAGTCTCAGATGGAAATCTGAGCCTAAATCCATCTTTTTGTCTGAAACACTCGTCTCCTACTTTGAAGATACAGCACAAAATTAAATTGTTTAGCAAATACCTATTCACTGCTGTTTTGTTATATGCTATATATTCCTTTAAGGAATCGGGACTCCACCCTGAGGGGGAGAGCAGTCAGAAACCGCTGCGGTGATGGAGCGTGTATTCTGTTAGAGGAAATCAAACAGTGGGCAGATCCAGTGCAGTATAGACTAAGACAGATGGTATAAAGTAGGCCGAAGGAAAAGAGGTCGAGAAGGCAGGCAGGAGAGGTGGCCGGGAAGTGTGGGAGGGTTTCTGTTTTAAACAGCGTGGTGAGCCTGGCTAGCGTGGCTCAGTGGTTGAGCGTCAATCTATGAACCAGAAGGTCAGGGTTCGATTCCCGTCGGGGCACATGCCTGGGGTTGCAGTGCTCAATCCCCGGTGTGGGGCGTGCAGGAGGCAGCCAGCTGGTCAGTGATTCTCTCTCATCACTGATGTTTCTCTCTCTCTCCCCCTCTCCCTTCCTCTCTGAAATCAATAAAAACGTATTATTAATAAATAAACGATAAAGTGGTGAGGAAAGGCCTCCCGAGTGGCAGGTGTCTGGGCAGGTTTCCACAAACACCGGGAGAAGGTAGGAGAAGTCTGATGGACACGTGGGCAGGAGAGTCCGAGGCACCGAGGGAAGACGCTGCCCCTTCTCTGGGGCAGCTGCGAGGACCGCAGCAGAGGGAGCAGGAGAAAGCCGCTGGGATGAACAGGAAGGACAACGGGGACCCGCCTGTGGGGGCCCCTGCGAACCACTGAGGACACTCGCTTCTTTCTGACTGTGGTCTAGAAGGTGAGTGTTCTGAAAGTACCTGTAAGGGAACGTGTGGTCGTATAAGAAAGCCACTCCAAGATTCATCGCGTTTGGGAAAATATCGTACAGTGATATTACTTACATTTTAAATAATTATCTTCCGTAGATCCTTGATAATATTCCCAGTACTCTTTTAAAAAGTTACTTTAGAAACAATTATTTATATACTTATGCATGCTAAAAATTAAAGTTAAGACGACAAATTGATCCACGTGTTACGCAGGTGAGTTACTTACCTAGTGGGATCTTTCGTCTCAGATAGGATCTCAAGAAGTTCATCGTTAGACAAGAAAAAGAACCTGGGGAAGAAGAGACGCTTCTTTTCCAGATACTCGTTGAGTCCCTTGAGGATGAGTTCCAAAAGTTCATTAGACTTTTTCAACCTCTCCAACATTCTATCAAGAGTAACAATGGACAGGACATGCTTATCCTAAAAAAAAAGGGGGGGGGACACTCAACTCAAAAATACTATATGCTAACTCTATGTTCATGTTGTATTTGAGAGGACATGTCTTTAATCAAACACAGTTTATGCAAAATTTAAAGTAAACATTTATTTTTAAAAATTAGTCTTCTCTCTTTAATTATGTAAAAGTCATGTTGACTTGGTCCTCGGTGATGCTCACAATTTCTCATGCTAAATTGTGAGAGACAGAAAATGAGCAAGAGGGGGTGAGGGGAGGGAGAGGAAAAGGGAGAAGGGGAGGGAGAGAAGGAACAGTGAACTCACAAGAAGGATGGGGAAACAAACAGTATGAGATATGTTTGTCTTTTATTCTTTGAGGAAAAGTACTCTGAAAAGATGTCATCATTGTAATTAATATTTTGAATATTATTATCTATATATATATAAAAGCCTAAGCAACCGGCTGACTGGCCAATAGCTATGATGTGTCTGTCCCCCTCCCCCTCCCCGAGGGAGATGAACAGGTGGCAGTGATGGGGGGGGGGGTGGTGTGGGCGGCCAGCAGACAGCACCAGGCAGCCAGCCAAGGCGAGTGCCAGCAGGCCGCTCCCCCGCTCCCCAAATCACCCCTCCTGCTGGTTGCCCCACAGATGGCCCTGATCGCTGGTCAGGCCTAGGGACCCTACCCTATATATTGGGAACAGTCTCTTAGATTTAAAAATTAAAACCTGGCCAGGCTCCTCTGACACTGAAAAAACAGGAGGATGCAGCGATGACATGCATGGACTCTGGCTTGTGCATTTTGTGGTCGGCCCTGACTCTGACACTTATAACTGTGTGACAGAGCCAATTACTTAACTTCTCTCTGCTTCAGTGTCTCCACCCATAAGATGGGGAAATGGTACTGCTGCCTCAGAAGGAACATGCTATGTACCACTTTTTATAATCAGGGCAAAAAGATGTAGCTGCCCACACAACAGCAAGATGCCTTTCGCCTGCATGAAAAGTACGGTCACTGGTGCATGCAGTGTCCCAGATTGCGAGAGGGGATGTCCGACTGCCGGTTGTTGGACATCCCCTGAGGGGTCCCAGATTGCGAGAGGACCAGAGGACGCAGGCTGGGCTGAGGGACCCTTCTCTGCCCCCCCACCTCTCCACCCCCACCCCCGTGCAAGAATTTTGTGGGCCTCTAGTTTACTAAATAAGCTCATAAACCTTGGAGATCACATCAGTGCTTTTATTAATGTAAGTAATTGGGAATTTTGGAAAATTTATATGAAATTAGATCAAAAGAATATTATTAAAAATTAAGCATAGAATTTCAAAATTAACTAGTTAAACTTATTCTTGGTACTCAGCCTAGACTAAGAGATCAACCAAAAGCATCATCTGTAAATTGTTTCATACAGAAATTTGATTCTATTGCCAGAGGGTCTAAAGCATGCTTTTGCTAATATCATTTGAATGTGGCATATTTTTGTTTTTGAATTATAACAATGCAACTTAGAAATACAGTAATTTAATAAAAAGCAAAAGAATTATCATTAATACCTGTTTTCTCAATAAAAGAGACTCAGATGCACTATGAAACATATGATTGGCTTAGCTTATCTTTAAAGAGATAAACTTTTTAAAAGGCATTTTTAAGAATATTTCCTAGCAGTTGCTTTTACATCAGCATTTTAAAAAGCACACCAAAAGGAGCGTGCAGGTCATCATTTAAGGGTGCGGCTCACTCAATGCAGGATCCATTCAATCCCCACACGAAATGCTGTTCTTAGAGCGCCGCCTGCTGGAGAAGCACGCCTTTCTTTGTTGGAGGGAGAAAGGCTGAAGGGTTGCTAATAAATGCGAAAAGAAATCCCTTTCACAGATTCACAGTATTTGTTTTATTCTCGGCCAAAGAATTTATTGCAACGTTGCTATTTTGAACCTGAGATGTGGAAGCTAAAAGTCAGTTATTTAAAACGACAGTTCATATTTCTCCTCCTCGCTCCTAAGAGAAACACCTCTGGAAACACTTAGCATGCAGGGAAGGTTTTTAGATTGAATTCCTCAGATGCAAGCTGTTTAACCAGATTAATCCAATGACTCTGAGCCAAATAGGCTGGTTCTAAGTAAACACAGGCAGTAACCTATGTACCGTGGCATATGGGCTTAAATACATGGAAGTCATCACGCCGTGACTGGAAACGAAGCGACCTCGGCTCTCTTCCCAGGAGAAGGTAAACAATAAACACTGCATCAGAGCCAGGAAAGCACAGACCTGGCTCCAACCCGCCTTCCTCCTCACCGCCTGAGTCGCCTGGGGTCACCTGCTTGGCCCGAGCCTCTGTTTTCTCATCTTTAAAATGGGGGTAAGAGCGCTCTCTAAAAGCTGTCATGAGGACCGAGTTAGATAAAATGCTCGAAGCACCTATTATGGTGCCTCGAATACACACAGACTTGAAACTACTCTGTTTATTTCCCTTCCATAACTGTCTTAAAGGGAAAGAGGGAGACAGACAGACACTCATGTGGGGAGGAGGCGTGGAATGAGGCCTACATCCTTCAATCCGTTATTGTAGAGTTAAAATAAACATTTTACAATCTGCTGTCTTTCAGGTAAAATATTGATCATAGTGAAAGGAAACTGCCTTTTAAGTCCCTTCAAGCATTGCCCTAACACCTGGCTCAGAGCAGGCGCTCCAGCCGTACGTGTGGGGTGCTCAGTGAAGGAAGACGAGGTGGCCCCTGGAAATGCAGAGGAGCCTCAGAAACACCCCTCCCTCCACGTGGCACGGCTGGTGTTAATGGCTGTGCTCGAAGATGTCACAGCAGGAAGCTTCTAGAAGACTGAAACCACCCACGGCTCCTGACACTTCAATGACTTTCTAGCCCCTGGAGGGGAAGGAAAGGAACTATTAACTGCCCTTGTTTGGGTTGAAGGGAAAATTATATAAATGGTGTGTGTCTTCTTTTCCTTCACAAGTTATCCCCACTCTCCTCAGCGCCAAGGGTGACCCATGGCTGGCTGGCATTTCTCGGGCAAATGCCCGCGGTCGGGGCCTGGAACGTTAACTCGGGACATGGAGAGAGCATTCCAAGTCCCGCTGCCAGGGGGCTTCACGGAAAGTACAGTCTCATCCACTCGCTGGCATTAGCTCAGGCCGGTCCAATATCTTCCAGAAGCAGAAACTTCCTAAGCAGAAATCCCTGGACAATGGAAAATGGTAAGATCCTCATCAAACCTTCTGGGCACTCGGGAAGGAAATATGGGGTCACTGAGTAGACACATCAATCCCCTTACAGCTTTGAGATCCTTTTTTTTCTTTAGTGAACTTCATTATTTTTAAAAAACATATTTTTATTGACTTCAGAGAGGAAGGGAGAGGGGGAGAGAGAGAGAGAGAAAGAGAGATCAATAATGAGAATCATTGATTCAGGGATTGAGCCCACTAACAGGGCCTGCGCCCTTGACTGGACTTGAGCCTAGGACCCTTCAGTCTGCAGGCTGACGCTCTATCCACTGAGCCAAACCAGCGAGGGCAACTTTGAGATCCTTTGATCTCACCAGGAATAAAAGGTTTTCAAGACCCAAGATTTCATTCAGATGGTAGGGCCACTCATCTAAAACTGAATTTTCAGAGAAGGTTTTTCAGAAAAGAAACTCAGAATTCTTAGAACTAACAATAATTCAAGGATCGATCTCACTTTAGTTATTCACTCAACAAACATTTATCAAGGGCCTGCTCCATGCCAGGCACTGTTCTAATTAGTGCTCGGGGTGAACAAAAGAGACCAAGGCACCAGCCTCCAGGGGGAGACAGCCAATAAAGGGAACTATAATAATTCGTAAACCACCTCGTAGGTGCGAAGGTGAAGGGTGCTACAAATGAGAAAATGGAGGTGAGGAGAGCCAGGACGGGCCAAGGCAGGTGTCAGTCTTAAATGGGGTGCTCCATGGTAAGACTCTTTTCAGAAAGGTAATATTTGAGAAAAGACTTCAAGGGAGCAAAGACATTAATTAGCTCTGCAGATATTTGGAGGGACAGCATTTCAGGAAGAGGGTCCAGTAAGTGTGTTTGGCATGTGTCCTAAAAAAAAAATAATAATAAAAAAATAAAAAAGGCAGCCAGTGTAGCTTGGAAAGGGTAAGTAAGGGGTAAGTTATCAGGACGGAGAGGGCAAGGGTAGGGTCAGTGGGTCAAGGACCCCTGTTCGAGGAAACCAGGAACAGGACCCCCACAGAAGCATTTCTCCCCAGACATGAGATGCTCCAACCAGCCGAATGGGAAGCTGGGAAGCAAAACGGTGCATAGTTTATTGGGTGCATTGGTGAGAAGCATCATTCTTTTCCTCTTTTTCATATTTATTGATTCAGCCAGGGTAGAAGCGGCATCCTTGTCTTCACTCCCGAGTTCCTGGACCCATGCTTGGATCTGGTGGGGAACACACACCTTGCATCCCCTAGAGCTGCAGCCTGAACCCCCAAACTCCTGCTCCCGGGGTACAGCGCCGGTCCTCGGCATGCGACATTCACTTTGATAAGGTCAGTGCGCCCATCGGGGACTGGAACTCTCGGGGGCGCCAGGCCGTGGCCTCATTTCCCTGGTAACGGCAGGGCCTCGGCAGAAGCGATGCTGTGTGGAAGCTGTGACGACCCGTCACTCAGCGAGTCGATGAATGACAGCGCTGGCAGGAGCCGGGGCTCAGGCAGGAAAAGTCCACCTGGAGCGGACGAGTCGCTGTCCCCTCTGGTCGGAAGGGGTCCGTGCATTTGGCTCCCCCCCCCGCCCCCGGCTGCCTGGGCCCTCAGGTGTGACGCTGCCCCAGGAGCGTGACATGTCAGCACTGCTGTTTTCGGTGTTCCTGGTTCCTATGGAGGGTGTTCCCTCCTTAACTCTAATCAAACGTCCTCCTGCACACGATCGGTGTTGATTAACTGATTGCAGTTTGTTTGTATAGGTCGGGCTCTTGGGACTTACTTATATTTGCAACTCTCCGTTTTTTTCACTTTAGGTCCCTATGGGGAGTCTGCTGACGGAGTGGCTAGATGCTGACATGTCTCCACCACAGCACCGGGGGGTGGGGGGGAGGGGAGCCCGCGGCCCGGGAGCACAGGCCTTCCTAGCAGAGCGCACGGTAAGAACGCAACTATACCCAAATGTCGCCACATAACGGCAGTTTCAACCTGGACCTCAAGAAGCAATCAGGACAAAACATGCATTTTTGCTTTTGGTATTTCTTGCTTCTGCAAGTCTAAAGGACAGCGGCTTATTTGGATTGTTTTAAAAACAAAACTCACGTCATTTCAAACAAATAATCGCACTCTCAGAGAGTTGTACTCACCTGTTGGACGATTTTCATGATGTCCCTCCACGTTTTATCCACAGTCATGAACCGCCGGCCTTCCTCGGGCATCTGGGACATAATGTCGGGAGAGCTGAAAATGGGCTCCAGATACAGCCACGTGGCTTGGACCTTGAGCCACTCGTCCAGAATCTCCTGCAGCAGCAGCAGCTTGCCTTCCCATTCCCTGAGGAGCGAAGCACAGTGGCTCTGCTCAATAGCACACCAAGCAAGGCTGACGATGACTAACCAACACCAGACTGTCAATCTGGGATGCAAAGTTGTTACTGCAATGTCCATGTGTTGGTCTGCACTCAAAGATAAGTTCTACAAAGTCTGCTGTGTAGTCACAGCACCAACCTCTATGTGTGTGTAGCTATGCATGTGAACATGTACCTATCTACAAAGGGGCTAGTTCCCGGACAGGTTGTAACAATGAACCTCTCAGCAACCCAATTCCACGGCGAGAGGATGCACACTGAGGAACGGGCTTTGGAGATAGCACTGGTGTTCTTCTTTTTTTTTTTAAATATATTTTATTGATTCTTTTTACAGAGAGGACGGGAGAGGGATAGAGAGTTAGAAACATCGATGAGAGAGAAACATCGCCAAAGGACTTGTATGCTTGCATATAAGCACAACCAATGGATATAAGACACTGGGGCAGGGGGGCAGGGTGGGCAGGTGAAGGCATGTCCTGGGGGGTAGGGGAGGTCGGGGGGAGATCAAGGGGGAAAAAAAAGGAGACATATGTACTACTATTTGTAATACTTAAAACAATAAAAATAAAATTAAATTTAAAAAAAAAAAAAAAAACATCGATCAGCTGCTTCCTGCACACCTCCTACTGTGGATGTGCCTGCAACCCAGGTACATGCCCTTGACCAGAATCGAACCCGGGACCCTTCAGTCCGCAGGCCGACGCTCTATCCACTGAGCCACACCGGTGAGAGCAGCACTGGTGTTCCTGAGGAAGGGCATTTTGAACTTCTTAGGAACGGTAGCTATATGCAGGATTCATATCCTTTACCATTCTTCTTTTAAAAAAAATTGAGGCCCATCAAGGCTTTATTTTCAGAATAAAATATTTCAATTCATAAGATGTAATTGGCATTTTAAAAAATCTACATGAATATATTAGTGTGGCATTTATGAGAAGGATGCACTTCAGAACTTACATAGGTTATCAGTTCATTCCTAAATATGAAGAATAAAAACAATAACTTGATTTCCTCAAGAATAAATATTGTAATTACACCATAATCTAATAACTTTACAAGCACAGTTCTAAGGTCTCAGGATGTCTTTGCTCTATCCTCACATCCTCACATACATGCCAATGGGGAGACTAAGGCACACAGAGGAGGTAAGTGCCAAGTTCAAGTTCACCCAACTAATAAGTGATAGAGGCAGATTTGAACCCAGACTGCTAGAACCACTATGCTATAAGAGCTAGAATCACTATGCTAAAAGAGCTAACAGAACCATAGAGAAGAATGATTAATTCACAGCAACAGAACTCAGAGATGTTTATGTGTCCATTAACACACCAGTTATATGTGAAGGTCTGTCATTTTAGATTGTTAAAGCCAGGAAATATAAATAAGAGTTCTAAAAGTCACCAGGCATTTTCATCCTAGCTGGTTGCTCAGTGGTTAGAGCTTCAGCCCACAGACCTAAGGCTCACGGGTTTGATTTCCACTCAAGGGCACGTACCTAGGTTGCAGGCTCAATTCCCAGCCCGGTCAGAATCAGGATGTGTGTGGGAGGCAACCAATCGATGTGTCTCTCTCACATAGATGTTTCTCTCTCTCTCTCCCTCATCTCTCTCTCCCACTATCTCTAAAAATCAATGAAAAAATACCCTTGGGTGAGGATTTAAAAAATAATAAGAAGAAATAAAAGCCATCAGCCATTTTCAAGTGGCTTTTTAAAATACTTCCCATGTTTATCACTGGGTTTGTTTAACCTCTTTTTACCAGAAGTGAATGCCTCTGCTTTCCTCGGGTGGTGATCCCTGTTTCTCCATCTAACATCTGACGGAGGCAGAAAATGTTCTTGCTCCTAACAATGTCATGCATAGTCCTTAAACACAGACTCCAGATACACCACTTTCAGAGTGCTTCAAAAATTAGTCTTGATGAGCACAGGGGAGGAAGCAGGGCAGGAGACAGCCATCAGAGACCGAGCAGAGCATGCCCAAGTTTAGGGTAATATAAAGTAGTTAGTTTCCCTTGTCATGCAAATTCATACCGAAGAAGGGAGACTGATTTGGATTTACTCTCTTTTTAAGGTAAAATGTAAACTTTTAATACAAATTATAAAGATGGACAGACGGGATAAGAGTTAATTTAATGGGCTGTGTCAAATGTCTAAAATACCAGACTAAAAATCAGAGTTCCATTCTTTTGCACTTTTCTAGCAATCCTTCATGATTAGGAGTGGAAATTACAATGGACTTTTAGGTATTGTCCACACTAAACTATTTAGTATATTTAGAAAATGACATTATTTTCAGTTTTATAGTCTATGATGTCTATAGACACAAAATTATTTTTGAGAGTCAAACATGTAAGATCAGATTGTAGGCAATAAAATGAATATCTAGAGGCTGATTGCCCACTACCTTTGTTATGAACATAGAAGACAGCGAAGAGACCAGTACTCACCCCAAAGCGATAAAAGGTATCATTCCTTACAATGAACTCTTTAAAATACTAAGTATGAGATGCAGAATCCCTTAAAAACAACAACTCTACATTACATATGATGATTTTGGCAACAAAACAAGTGCGGATTTTGGGTAACAGTACAAACATTGTCATACAAATGTCACTTACCTGATTTGTTTTTCATAAGGCTTAATGAAAGGAGAGCCTCGCATTGTCTGTGTCTTAATAATGTGGTCATCCAACAACATCTGAATTTCGTCCACTGAGGACAAAATCGATGTCCCAGATTCTCTATAAGAGAGAATGACAAATTCCATCGAGTCCCACTCTTTAATCATCTTCTCCAAGGTCTTCTCGAGAGAATACTCTTTGCTAGCTGCTTCGCTGATGCCCTCAAATCTATCCAAGAACGGTTCCAGGTTCATGTCCAGGAAAGGGGAGACGGTGGAGTCGTCCGCCGGCTGCAGGGGGAAACCTACGATGTTGGACATGGCCTCCCAGTGCCTGGGGCGCAGCCCAGGGTTGCAGATCACTTGAATGAGCGGGATGTGCTGCTTGAAATCTTCCACCTTCGCTTTTACTTTCTTCGTCATCGCCAGCGCATTGGGAGTATCGTGGAAGGTCTTCTCCAGCTTGTACAGTCCTCGCCAGTAGTTTCCAACATCTGCTTCCACTTGGTCGGGATCCACCTTGTGATACGGCCCTTCTGTCCACACTCGATATTTCCCGCTAAATTCGACGGCGGTTTCATAGAGACGAAGGTAGGGGTTCAGGCTGTCCTGGATTTTTTTGCGTTGAGGATACTGGGACGGTGTCCAACCAAAGGCCTCCTCTTCAGCATTAAACTGCTCGATCTGGAAGAATGGGCATTAACGGCATTATTCTGAAAGTGAGTGATATTCAAAATTACGTTTTAAAAAATATCAAGTGTGATCCCAAAAAACCCTCATTAAGCCCTAAGGTTACATTGATATTAGGTCTAATCTAGAAAAACTATTTAATTACACTTTCCAGAGGGCAATGACTAGGTGAGTTCTTAACGCAGCAGAATAAATTTCACATATAAAGAAGCCTTTGCCCATCAGAGATACTGAGGATATAGCTTCATTCGTTGAGTAACGAGAACCTAAGTACTTTAACACACACAGCATTGTGTTGGGTACTGTGGAAAATTATGGCAAAGTGAGGAGACAGGACGTGAGTACGCAAAAGTTAAATAGCAATTTTCAATAACAGTGTACACAACAGAAGAGATGTCTTAGATCAGTAGCTGCTTAATATCAAAGGAACAGTGTGTACAAAACAATGCTATCACTCAGAGACGAAAGAGCATGCCGGAATAGTCCTTCCATAGAGAAGATGCACCTGCAACTGGGTCTTGAAAATCAATAGAATAAGAAGAGGGAAAAAAAAAAGCACTGATTTCTTCTTAGTGTAGTGTGAAGTATGTGAGTATTTGAGTGGTTGGAGGAGAAATCTATAGAATTGAAGTGTGAGCTCAATATATATAAATTATGCAGGTTACTGAAAACCTCAGTGGCAGCAGTTATAAAAAATCTACAAAGATTATTTCTCTTTTCTCAATATGTGTTTACATACTTGTGATGGTGATACACTCATTACTTGATCACATTAAGATACGAAAATCTTTCAATGGAAGAAAAATGGCAGCGCATCATAATGCGGTCTGTTTTCATATTTCCCTTTTTATTAAAAAAACACACAATTAACCATGTCAAACCCCTTACACGGCAACGAATATAGCTTTTCCCCTTCCAGCGTCTCCTAACGAGAAAGTGCCTTTCTGAAGTGGCAGCGAGGGGAGCCGGGCAGCTGGACGGGAAGTCACGGGCCTGATTTAAAAACACAGTGAACAGGAGCAAACGCAACAGCAGCCGTGTTCAAACGGCACAGAACGGGAGCTGAGAAGCGGACGGAGATACGCCGCCGTCGCCGCCGTCTTTCCGACAGAAAACGGAGGCCTCGACGTGGCATCACGCCCCAGCGGAAGCAGCGAAGCCACGTCTTGAGGCCTGTCTGTAAGACCTGTGGGCGCCACTTATGTTCTTCTCCAATTAAACGTAGTGAAACGTGTTCCCTCTGCATCTGCTCCTTAAAGGTGAACACACAGTGCAAATCCCATCCTCTTCCTCCCGCACCACACCGATTCGTCCCCGTGAGGATTGTTAACCGCACCTTGTCCGCGGCGAGGTCCAGCTTCGCATTCAGCGTCTGAGCCTTTTTCAGGTAGCGCTGCACGTCCTGGAGGTCTCCCAGCGAGTAAAACTCCTCCGACTGCTTCGCGTAGCTCTCCAGTTCCTCCACAAACCGCTGGCACCGCAGCTGGCAGGATCAAACAGCATCGCTTTGTCACCCTTTTGAAAGTCAAAGCCCCGAGGCCTCAAGAGAAAATGCACTTGCTTGTAAGGCCTGCCCGAATTGTTATTAAGATATTTTGGTATTGGCAAAATACAAAGAAAGGGATCATCTTGAAGATGACTGGAATCTAAAATACTGTATACAGGAGTTTTCAGAGTAGGATTTAAAATTGGCGATTAAGAGAATGTTTACCCTCATGCTATCCATGTGAGAAGTTCTAACTAACAAAATGATTAAGAATGCGTTAGACGATGGTATTCCTTAGGATGCTAAAGAATTTATGCTAATAAATGATTTATCCTTTGAAAATCCCATGTAATCATCAAGTATGGGACTCAAAGAAAACTCCAATATTTTAAAGGCTGTAAAGATATCTGAGGCCCTACTACAAACAACTGGAAAAGATATTTAATCGTGTTCTGACATTCAAATATCTTTTTCATCAGCAATGCTAAAAAAGGACTAGGCTTATTTTTCTTATCCTAGGGGCTCTCTTCACAAGAAATGCATAAGGAAAAGCCCCAAAACTATAGCCTTCCAATATGAAACAGGTGTGTGTGGCTTTTTTTTTTATGAGAAAGGCTTATTTTAACATTTTCATTGGTAAGGCATTAAATAAATCCTGAAAAGTAGTTCTTGATGAAATATTTAAAAGTCGAATCTAGGTTATTCAAAAATAGAGTTTATATTTTATAGATTACTAGGTCGGTTTCTGTCCTCTTTCCTTTACTTTCCTGGCAAAGGTGTTGCTTGGACCAGCGAGGGAGTGGGAAGGAGAGGCACAATTCATCCACATGGTATAGAATAGAATCCTTTACAATAAAGTGGAGATCATTTTGAGCCACTTAGCATTCTCTAAGATTTGATTATATTGTAACTCAAGCATCTACTACTTATTATTCGTGATGTTGTCTACAAGTTCTTAAAAATTCTGAAATGGCCTAAATGTAAACCGGAAATATAGACTGCAGTTCAAAATGAAGTGTTTTCTGTTTGTTTGTTTCACTCAGTGAATTATTCTGCAAACCACATACTCCCCAATTAACTGCACTTGTGGTGTGGTGGAAAGATGCTAGGCTTGCTACCGGGGGCGCCCCCCGTGGCCGCCTGGGATGCTCACTCTGGGAACCTTCGCTTTCCATTTGTAAACACTAAGCCAATTATTCAGACAGCAGTCCAGAGAGCTCAGGGCATGCCCGTGTCAGTCACTCCGCTGGCCAGTGGGGAATAAACAGAGAAGGTCAAACCCAACAGCCTGCTGCTGGGAGCTCACGGTCTAGTGGGGAGATAGTCCTGAGAATGACCACACAGTGACCAGGTGACCAGGCCAGGGGAGAGGTACCAGCAGAGGTGCTAACCGCGCAGGGGAGCAGGGAGGCAGCACTGAGCTCTGACTCCCAGGGCGTCTCCGAAAGTCAGACGAGTGAGCTAGACAGACAGACAGACAGACAGACACGCAGCGTGCGGGCAGGAGGCGCTCCAGAGGGAGGGGGAGAAATGTGCAGGAGATGACAGGCAGGTGTGGGAGAGCAGGGACCTACTAGTAAGGTTGCTCAGGGCCACTGAAAAGTCAAGAACATGGAGTGGAAAGAGGTAGGAGATGAGGCTGGGCAGATAGACAGGGACAATTACAAGCATCTTATATGTAGGACAAAAAAGGGTAGCGTAAGTAAATGTTAAGAGCAAGGATTCTAGCTGGGCCAGTGTGGCTCAGTGGTTTTTGCCCAGGTGTGAGCTCCATCACCAGCAGGGGGCGTGCAGGAGGCAGCCCATCAATGATTCTCTCTTATCATTTATGTCTCTCTCTCTCTCTCTCTCTCTCTCTCTCCCTTCCTCTCTGAAAGCAATAAAAATATGTATTGGAGAAAAGTGATGATTTTAGGCTCAGTACTTAGGCGAGTTTGAGCAATTATAAGGCGTGCAGGCGCCCTTCATCAAGAGAGCTTTGACAATAATGATAAAAGTAAAATAACTCAAAAGAGCATTCACTATGGACTGTATAAGATGAGTACTGTTTTTATGAATGGTCATGTGTGGGCATGTATTCGAATGTTTTCTCCCTTGGAAAAAATCAGGAAATGACACCCATCGCTCCAGTGTGTGTGCTACCTTCTGCTACGACAGAGAGCCCGTGAGGGCTAAAACGGATGGCCTGTGGATTGGCAAGGTACCACGCTGCCTAAGAAGGTAAAATGTAAAGGTGTCAAGACAATGGGAAACGTTTAAAATCTCCGCGGTGCCAACCTTAAGACCTTCTTGGTATTGCTCTGTTTTCTCGATGACGATCCTCCTGTGCTCGTCGAAGATTTCCTCCATCCTCCCGTGCCACTGGAAGACGCTGTTGTTGAGCCTGATGTCTGCTGGGGAGAAGGTGGTGCATTCGATGAGGAAGGCGAGGCAGTTTTTAGAATCCACCAATCTGCGTCCCAAATCAATCATATCAACGGTCTCTACTTTCTTAATATAAGCCTGAGGGAAACAAAGATGACAGATGGCATTTTCATGAACAGCGCCTGTCAGAAAACAGCCTGAAGAAACACTGCATAAGTGTATCTGTACTATAGACTTGTTAAAAGGACTGTAGACTTGGTTCAAGACTGGGGACCACAGTACAGGACCGCTGCTGAGCAGCAGGGGGCGGTCCGCAGAAGCCCATAGCATTTTTCTCCGGCTTTCCAAACAAATAAGATGCAAACCGTGGTATCCTCACAACTAACAAAACATCTAACTGACGATACAGTACTTTTGTAATTTGGTTAATCAGCTTTCTGTAGTCAAAGAACTGGGTTTTTATTTCCCTTTCTGATAATAAAGGACCAATTTCTGTATTAAGTAAACTGAGAAACTATTTTGCCTTCATGCCAATAAACTTTTTTAAGGTACAGAAATCTTTTAAATACCAGTTAAGGAATCTCATTTGCTAATTCTGTAAAAAGTTGCTATGAACAATAGAAATTCACATGAAATAACACCAAATTCCTTAATACTCCCAGTCACGGTTAGGAGGGTAAATAAATGACACTCTTCATGGTTTATTTTTCCAAGGGAATTTACAGCTATGAAACTCTCCAGCTATATTTATAATCACCCATAATCCAAGTATCACTTGATGTCTTATAACAAGTAATATAAAATATGCAAATATTCTAAAAGAGAATATATATAGGCATGTGTGCATATTTCACTCCTCCCCCACACACATAAATTCACACCCTAAGAACTTCAGTCTAATATAAATACTTCCAAGAAATAGAACTTTTTTATATAGAGGCTAATATGTAAGAGTTGGTTGTAATGATTTTAACAAACCTTTACATGAATAATTTAAAATCTGCATTGCCCTCGCCTAGCTGGTTAGGCTCAGTGGATAGAGTGTCAGCCTGCGGACTGAAGGGTCCTGGGTTTGATTCTAGTCAAGGGCATATGCCCAGGTTGCAGGCTCGATCCCCAGTAGGGGGCATGCAGGAGGCAGCCAATCAATGATTCTGTCTCATCATTGATGTTTCTATCTCTCTCTCCCTCTGCCTTTCTCTCTGAAATCAATAAATATACATATATGTAAAATATACCATAAAATGTGCATTATCATTTGAACTCATTTTGAAATTTCTTGTCTATACAAAGAATTGAATGATTTTTACGCGCTTTACTTTAATATTTTTAAATCTAAAACTGAAAGAGTTCTATTTTGCATCTTGGGACTGCTTTAAAAGAAAAAAAATAAAAGATCCCGTAAAAGCATAATGTTGTGAGAATGAAAAAGGAATAAAATGAAATGATGGTTAACTAGTTGTTCCATATTATTTTATTCACCTTCAAGAACAGGAGTATCATTAAAAAAAGATAAAAGTGAGATATCCACTATTTTCAGTACCATAAATCCTATGCTCAAAACATAATATATTTCAGCAAAGTAAACAGAAAATTTTAATATTTAACAAAATTTAGCCTATAGAAAAAAAAATCACTTAAGGATTAAATTTTTGTTGAGAAAAAATTAAAGGTAATCACTTATCTCAGTTTGCCCAGATGGTCCTGGTTTATGCCTTTAGTGGTGAACGGTGCTCTCAATGACATCCTGGCAGACGATGCTTAAAAGAATCACACGCCCCCTCTCCCAGGACCTGCCCGCAGATCCTCTCCCTCTGACTCTGTGGGCATGTGACCGGCTTTCTCAATGGGGTGCCAGCTAATGTGACCCAAGGAGAAACTTGAGAAGCATTCGTGAAGCTGAGCTTGCTCTTGTGCCTCTGCCGGGACATGGGTGCCCAGGCGAGCCTGCTGGAGGCTGGAGGAGCCCAGGCCATTGCTCAGCAAGTTCCGCTAGGAAGCCCAGCTGAGACCCCGCTGGCTCCTGTGTGAGCGGCCTGACTGAGACCAGGGATGCCCAGCAGCGCCGGCCTGCACCGCCACGCTGCAGACCCATCAGGAACTCTGCAGAATGGTTTAAGGCGCCGTTATCACTTCCGGAGGGATTTGTTATTGCATTATCATGTCAACAACTGCAAGAGCTGAGAACAGAATTATTTGATACACATACAACCGGAAAGACTTTGTAGGCGGTACCTTCATTTCCATCAGTTCCGCTGTGTTTGGAGGGGTGCTGAGAGCTTTTTCAGCAATCTTCTCAAATTCATCACATAACCTGAAACAGCCGGCAAAAGCCAGAATTAACTTCCTTCCTAAAAACGTCCCTATGGCCTACATAAATGCCCCATCACAGGAAACATAAGATTACCTTATTTATATGGTATCTAATGAATTTAAAGCAAATTTGTGTTCACTTATTCAATGCACATTTACTGTTCATCTATTATATGCCCAACGACGGTGTAAGTGACACAGGAATGAGCAAAAGGTAATACTGGCCCTCGAGGAGTTCACACTCCACACGGGAGACAGAACCATAAAGGTCGCTTCCGACCGCGAGTGTCAGGGCCTGGCAGAGGCTTTATTGCCATGGCATGGAACGCAGGGGCGCGAAGGCAGGCGTGAGTAACGTCACTGGAGGAAATGCTTCGCTTGGGCCCGGGTGCCCAGAAACTTCTGGTAAGATGCAAGTATTTCCTACTGATTTGAGTTGTGGCCAATATAGATAATGAAGTTACTGTGAGGCTGAGAACAAACAAACCAACAAACCAAACGTGAGCTGGGCTCTAAGGACGTCCAGATAAAACGTATAGAAATTTCTTCAAGAAGATTGGCCGCGAGGTGAAGGAGAGTAGGATAGCGCGGGGATGACGCTGGGGTGAAGCAGGGGGGGAGAGGGCTTTGAACATGTGTGTGAATTCCGGGGGTGGAATCACAGAGAAAGAGAGAGCGGGCCAGGGAGCAGGCCTGAGGGTGGAAGCGATGGGGTGGAGCTCACAGGCAGGGAGAGAGACCTGTGGATGGTGTAAGAGACTCGCCCTCCGAGCTCGTGGGGAGAGGTCTGCGGGGTTCATGGAGAGGTGCGTGACACACAGAGGGACAAGGAGCTGAGGGCACGCACAGCCCACGGTCCCTGCAACAGCCCCGATGCGTCCTCTGTGCATCCAGTGAGTCCGGCGAGAGGAGCGTTAGGGGGAAGGGGGGAAGTAGAACGGGCTGGAGCTCAGAGGGCAGGGAAGAGGCAGGGAAAATAGCTGGGAAGTTAAAAGAAACACTTCACTCGGCGTGAAAAGCTGCCCGGACAAGATATTTGCACTCTTCTCCCGGTGCTTTTAGAGGAAAGGGTGCTCTGCTGAATATATGATCCTGGTTCCTAGAGAAGCTATCCAAAGCCAAGTGCTCGCACCCAGTGCTCCCGCTCCAGGCCCACCCTCCCCCTCCTCCCACACAGTGTCTGTGAGAGGAGCACACACCACGCCCGTCTCTGGACTAACCGGGCCATCTTCATCGCTCGCTTCCTTCCACACAGTCCTTCTCTGCTTGGAATTCTCTCGCCCACACCACTCACCTGGCAGCCTCCTACTCCTTCAAAACGAATCCACCGCCGCTTCCTCTGGGCAGCCTGCCTTGATTTGCCCATCTCCCCCTCTCCCCCCCCTCCCCCCCCCCTTCCTCTACCCGGAGAGAAGGTTGTGTCCTTCCCTGTTCTGCTTCTGCGGCCCAGGGCAGGGCTTACTGCGGGCGATGCCAATTAACGGTCTGCATGTCTTTGTATGTCTGTTTCCCCGTCAACACTGCCCTCCCCCGGCAGTCACAGCTGCAGGCCCAGGGCCCGGTGTCTGGCCAACACGCGGTAGGTAAATAAATGAAGCTTGCTTCCGGCTTCTTACAGCCTGGAAGAAATGTCCCTTTCAACGATTTCTTTTGCTCTCTAATACCATAACCGTACAACCCCCCCACAGAGCCGATACCAGGAAAGCGGCTGCCGGAGCAGCCCTGACACCAGTTGGTGGAAGACCAGCTACACGGCCTAAGGCAGCAGCGTTCTGCTCCTGCAGTCTGCCAGCTGACAGCGCACGGGTCAAGTCTCCTAAGAACCTCGAGGTTCGTCAACCAATGGGTCCTTCGTTAAGATGAAGAGTTCCCATGGACTTGAAGAGTAATGACAGCAAGATGAAGTTCCAGATGTGCGGGTCCCTAAGGACCCAGGACAACGACCGCATGAATCCACTAAGAAAACCCACTCTGGGTCCCCATGAAGCAACTTTAAAAATATGAACGCCGATAACGCCCACCTGGCTCGTGCAAGGGAAATGCAAAGCATTTCCATGCCACTTTAATGTAAAAAACTGGGAAGGTTCCTGTGGTGAAAAAAATACTAATAATCACCAAATAACACAAAAAGCCAAACAGAAGTAAATTCAGCGTTATCTTTCCTTTTGGGGTCACTTATGACACTATCGTAAGCCATTTACGTAGTTGAATGACAGTTGATTCTATTTCACGTCATCCCTCCCAAATAAAAAGTTAATCAAAATCACATAAATACCTTGTATTTACTTCTTGATGTTCTCTGAACATTTTAGCGATAAGTTTTCCACAAATAACCTCTGCTCGCTTCACCAAAGCTCTAATTAAATCCTCACAGCGCATTTCAAACATTCCTAAGCGAACAGTCTGCAATGCCAAGTATTAGAAGTTTAGTAAACATGATAAAAATAAAAGGTTCCTACAGTTTTGCCTTTCTGACGTTAGGTGTGTGTGTGTGTGTGTGTGTGTGTGTGTGTGTGTGTGATCTAATAACATTGAGGGTGGTTTTTTTCATGTCATGTAGGCGGGGTTTTTAAATACTCATTTGTTTTTACAACTATCTTTTGGGTAAATCTCTTTGAAGAGTTTGTTATCTTGAAAGCCAATTCTACTTCAAGATAATAATAAATATAAAAACTTTGGAGAACTATGTTATTGCTTAACAGTGTAAGATTTAAATGTTACATTTGCTTTGTACACAGAAAGTAACATGTTCATGATAGAAAATTTAGAAAATATCAAAAAAGGAGGAAATTTTAATTTACCAATCTCCTACAAAACAGAAGTAACCATATTTTGGTGAAATTACCATATTTTTCAAAGGAGTTATAAACACTAAAGTAAAAATATTTAAGTTCTGCCCTAGCCGATTTGGCTTAGTGGGTTGAGCTTCGGTCTGTGGGCCAAAGGGCCCCGGGTTCGATTCCGGTCAAGGACACCTGACTCTGTTGCAGGCTCCCCTCTGGCCCGGGCCCTGGTTGGGGCTCACGCAGGAAGCGACCAATTGATGTGTTTCTCTCACATCGATGTTTCTCTCTCTCTTTCCCTCTCTCTTCCACTTTCCCTACAAAATCAATGGAAAAATATCCTCAGGTGAGGATTAACCAAAAAAATAAAAATTTAAGTTCTTGGAATTGTTGAGGGGTCAAACTAAAGTGCTTAAAAAGTTAGGGCTGTAGTACACTTTCAACTCTATGAGCACCAGCACCGTGTCTGTTTTGTTCAGCTCCGTGCATCCTGGGTTTCCCACAATGCTTTTGGCACATGGGAAGGCTCATCCGGTATTTTCCCTTCTGCTAGTCCTGGTCTAAATCTTTCCCGGGATGGCCTGAAAACACATTCTGGTGACCCTGGGGAAATGCCATCAGGTACAGGGAAGAGCTGTACAAAATGGGCCGCCTACCTTTCTCGTTGAGTACTGTATGTCCTCTATAAGTTGTTGGTATTTGCGGATTTCTTGTATTATTTTCTCGTAATGATGGTTTTCTGCAAGGAAAGCATCCACATCTCGCTCAGCTTTCCTGGTGACCAAGAAGTCGTACTTGTCATAGAGTTTGAGGTGCTCGATGGGGGCTGCGCTCTCTCTCATGATCACTTCCTTAACCTTTTCTTTGTGAGCTTCAATGATTTCATCCAGAATTATCGGTGCCAAGGTTGTTGGCTTAGAGTTACTGTCCTAAACAGAGGGGAAAACAATGGTAGTAATGTAAAATACCTTATTTGAAGGTAACTGTGCCATTTAGCTTTATAAAAGGCCAATCTTACCATATTGACATTTTTTATTCACAAGGTCTTTTTGATTTTCTATTCTTTAAAGTAGAATATGCAGTCTTTCTATTTTACTGTTTTCTGGTGTGGTTTTTTTTTGTGTGTGTGTATTTTAAACATCTAGGTTTCATATAACTTTTTATTTTTTCATAAGGCTACCTACCTAGTTTATGTTTTGCTTTTCTCCATGAATGAAAGAACAGTCACTTAAAAATGTACACCAACTAAGAGAATATAAAAACAGCAAACTCCACATTTTATTTGTCTCATTGTATATGCCAGTTTTATGAGGCAATGTTTGCATTGTACACTATTTTAAACAATAAGGCATTTTAATGTCACATCATCATGTTTGTTTTTTTTTTATCACAGTACGTTTTCACTTTGAGGAGTAATGTGTCTAGAGAAAGGAAAGACTGTTTACTCATTATTGACCTCTGATTAATGAACAGCAGCAACTAGAGCAGAAGAAAATCCCGCGTTGCAAAATTTGCATTCTGCTATCATCATTAGCATAATGGTGGGCAAGAATGGATCAGGCATGATTTCAAATAAGCAAACAAATCTCAGCAGCGTTTCTCCTCTTTTTCAAATAAGAGGACGAATAAGTGTGCCTACATGGTTTACCATCTTGAACCAAGTCAGTGGGTGTTCTGCAGCATTCAAATTGATAATATCTAAGGGTTCTTTTTGTTGTTTTTTTTGGTGGGGCTTCGGGCATCTTTTTTTATTATTTTTTGCACAGGATTTATTAAGAAAAATCAAGATACAGTGACTCTATTGAAGCAACCAAATCAGGTTTCTGGGCTAAAGCTCTCTAAGGATTCTTTGAGAGAACTAATTTAGTCAGGTATCCAGGGTGCATTTGACCACTATGCCCCCTAGTGGGCATCTCAGGAAATTATTTTGTTTAGAACTACAGATGCTTCATGCGAACTTGAGTGAATCCCACCACCACCACCTCACCCCTTGGCTCCGGGGATGAAGATGTTACCGTCTCTCAGAAAGAACGTTAGACTAAAGCCCTCTCTATTATGTACCGTATGCCATGTAAAATCATCGGATCTGATGTAAAGCTCATTAATGTTCATTATGGAATGTTTCTCAAATGTATTAAAGCCTGTGTAATTTTTAAAGGCTATAGATTTATTTTTCTAAAGAGAACTGGAGACCAGTACTTCAGAACTATATTAGAAAGTATTGTTTTCATGTGACTTCTAATCAGTTCCTATCAAGAGCAAAGAGAAATGATATATTAGATGAGGTAGCTCAGTGTTCAAAAGCATCTCAAATTATATCAAGAGATGGTGATGTACGCGGACTCACAACACTTTAAGTTCCTTGTAGGTTTGCCTTCTGTGGGGGAAAAGGTTTAATTTAAAAAATTAATTTCCCCTTTAATTTCTATCAAAATTTGTGTAAGAAACATCTATCTGAATTCCACCTCAGCAGTTGCTGCCAAAGATCATTAAGAGCATGCTCATTATCTTACTCAAAGGCCTCTCTAAAGCTGGTATTTAGGTAGTATTCTAGTAAAGACATCTCCAACAACACAGACTTGGGTAAACCATCCTCCTCCGTGCATCCTTCTGTCTCTTTCCTGTGTGAGAAACTTGTAAGATCTCTGTTTCTCCCTGGGCATGAGCTTTGAGTAGGGGGACTTCCCATTTCTTTTTGCTTTCTTTCCATTTCTGTTTGATCATCCCAGAAAGTACGTTAGCCTGGGACTGTCTCTCTCTGACCAGCAGATTCCAGCGGAAGACTGGACTGAGAAACTAGGGATATTGTTAGGGAAGTTACTGAGAAAACAGTATTCTTTTGGAGCAAAACTTCCTTGTAAGTCAATGTTACTAGACTGTTTAAATTCTCCAAAGCAGAGGATCCCTGTCGACACCTTTTGAAATGTGTCTCATGCCAACTCAAGCAATCAGAATATACTTGCTACTTACCCACTTGGAATACAATTTTGTCTCAACCCTCGGCACAAAACTGACAGCTTTAATCATGACATCATAAATGTTTAAAAAGATGTCTATATAGTCTTCAAACTGAGGTTCAAACGTAATGGTGTCGTTATCAAGAAGCAGCCTTATGATGAAACCTGGATGTTCAAAAGCTCTAACAGAATCCTGCAAAGAAGTATATGTTCTTGGGTTATTATTTATTAATTAGTGTCTTAACTTTCCATATGAATGACTGTAAACCTACCTTTGCCCCACCCTGCACATATGAACTGTGATAGACTGAGAAGTGTGCTGGTCCCGCTGGAACAAGGGGAACCCACCGCTCCTCTTCCGCCCTGGACGGCCAAGCTGAAGAAGAGCTACTGAAAAGGGCACGTGATTCCCAGCTGGGCTTGCTGGCGTCTAGCAGCCATGGGGCCTATAGATTCTGGGAAAAGGGGGATGTGCATGGCCGTGGGGCTCTAGAATCGTGCAAAAAAGAGCCCAACAGGAGAACATTCAAATCCCCAGACAAAAAAAATGTCCCAGGTCCTGCTCACTGCAATAGGACCTCTTCCGGAAAGAGAAGAGTTCCTCGTGGAAACTTTCCTCGGCCATCATGACCCCAATTTCCTAATTGTGGGAATTTTCACATATTTCTGCTGAACCTCGCCAATGTGCTGATTGATACCCACATATCCTAACACACAGGTTGACATTAACTTTGTGTTGTTGTTTTTTTAAACAGATAAGCATAATAGGTCTAAGAACATACAACGCGAGGCAAAAGTAGGTTTATAGCTGTGAGTATGAGAAACACAGTCTATTCTTGTGTTGTTATTTATTAATTATTGTATCATTTTCCAAAAGAACAGCTGTAAACCTAATTAGGCCCCACCCTGTACTTTCTGCTGTCCCGCCGGTAAAGGCATTTCAGCCTTTCTTCCCTGAAAAGACTGGAAATGAGTGAGTTAGTCAATGAATATTGATGTAACTGAACCAATCTTACTGGGGGCTGAGCGATTAAGTCTGTGAAGTCCTGCATGGAGGCCAACGTGAGGTCCTGCAGCTGCAGAGTCATCAGCGTAGCAGCGCAGTTGAAAAAGGACTCCAGCTTGGCACTGCTCTCGCCAGTGGGCAGCTGCTTCTTCTTATTGCCTTGGTAATAAATGTTCTGCACTTCTGGAAACCACCTTGAAAGAACAACAGACTCTTAAAAGCTCATGTTCTCAGCGAATTACCCCTTTCACACGGAGCGTTAACAGTAACTGCCGGACAGCTGAAGGCCTTCGCCGAGAGGCACGGTGCTAAGTGACATTGCCCGCTGCCCACATGTAAGCGCTGGCCTATTTCACATCTCCCAGGAACGGACACTTGCATCACAGCCGATAGAAAATGACTCAGTGGTGTGATGCTGTGAGGAAATGTAACTCCTAGAACCATGATGGATACACTTTTTGAATAAATATGACAACTAACTTTATTGACTATTACAAGGTACTCCTGCTGCCCGGGCTCTCAAATGTTCTTCAGGGAATGGATTTGCTTCAAGCTAGCATGTGAACACCTGACTAAGCCAAGGGAGGGTTTGCAGGGTCCAACGCAGTTGGCATTTTATGCTGTCCTGTCTGTTTCACAGGGACTTGAAAACAAGGTACAAATCAACTAAATCAAGTAGATTATATTTTTATGCCCCTGAATGTAAAACCCTGAAACAGTGAATGAGATTAAAATGTGTGTATCCTCATGATAAAAGGAAAACAGTGAAATTCATATAGAGAGACATCAGGATGATAATCGGTGAAGTTTTCTGTTCATAAAACCACTGTCCAACACTGAAATTAAGGAGTGCTGGTACCTCTTTCACAGGAGATAATGGATTTTTTAAAACGGGGAATCCATAACCTCAGGAATTGCCTGAGTGCTCGAAGAACAAGCTGAGCTTTACATATATGCATTCACCCATTAACAAATATGTGTCAGTGTCTGCTCTGTGCTGGGGACGTGTCATGAGAGATATGAAACTTTATGACATCATCCCTTCTCTCATAATAATGAAGGCCATGTGTCATGGCAGCAAAACAGCGCTGAAGTCAAAGGACAGAGATGTAATTTCCCAGTTATCAGTGAAGAAGGGTTATGGTGAAGATGGCAGTTTCACCAAAGATAGACAGAAATTATGCCCAGCTGACATATGAACCAGGAGGTCAGGGTTTGATTCCTGTCAGGGCACATGCCCGGGTTGAGGGCCCGAGTCCCAGTGCGGGGCATGTAGGAGACAGCCGAGCCATGATTCTCTCTCGTTATTGATTTTTCTGTCTCTCCCTCTCCCTTCTCTCTGAAATCAATAAAAATATACTAAAAAAAAAAAGGACAGACATGAAATGAGAAAGACCCTGAGAAAAGGATGTGGAGTAGAAGTAGAATAGTAAGTAAAACACGTAAGGCAGGTGAAGCTAATATATCTGATCGTGTCACTGCCTGTAAGTAGAGATAATAGGCTAGAAAAGAGGAGGAAATAAGTGGGGGAAATGCTGTGAGGACTTTTGCAGACCTTGGGAGCTAAGTGTTGGAACTTGGGACAGCCTTACCCGTTAAGATGAAGCCCTGGTGCAATTATCATTTGACAAATCTAACCTCCAATGAGACTGTAAACTTCTCTAAAGGATATATTTTCCCCACCTAATCATTCTTTAAACTCTTCTGCATCTCTCATCCAGAAGAAAAATGAAAAAAGCACAGCAACTTGCATGTGTCAATAGTAGATGTCAAATAAATATCTGCCAGGTAAGTAGATGACAAGCATTCCCCCGCGGGACAATAAGGATGAATCTTGAGGGTTTTATGCTAAGTGAACTAACTCAGAGCTTAGGTGGAAACCAGACATTAAGAAAAAAGTAACCATCAAGCATAACCATTTTGGTTTCTGTACAATCTGTGCTGTGTAGAACATTTGGGTAGACATCACAGACCAAAGCAGTTAACCATATCATATTTAACTCTTAAGCAGAAATGATTACAAACTCGTTAAAATTCAATTTTCTAAAAGCAGTTAAAATGCAGAACCCCACCAATCCCGTTTTTAAATTCATTATCCTCCGTCGAAACTTTACGTTTTAAGTAGAGTCTCTTTGGCAGTTTCCAGGTGTCTCATGATGATGGTCTGAAAATTCGACAGCTCTAACGCTTCCTGGCGATTATGAAATTCTTCTGTATCAACTAAACGTAATTTCCTGTGAGATAAAAATGAACAGTGGTTTTATATTTAGTATTTTGCTATTTTATCCCTTCTAAAAAATATATTTCTAAGTTTTATCACTAAAATTTGTGTTTCATAAAATTAAAAACTTAAGTACATGAGATAATATAATTTTAAATATAATTAATATATTTTGCATGTGACTGTCCAACTTTCCCAGCACCATTTATTGAAGAGGCTTTCCCCACCCATTAGATGTTTTTGGCTCGTTTGTAAAAATGTATTTGCCCGTGTACATGTAGGTTTACTTCTGGACTCTCAATTCTGTTTCATTGGTCTTTGTGTATGTTTTTCTACCAGTACTGTGCTGTTTTGATTACTGTCACTTTGTAGTAGAATCTGAAGTCAGGGAGTGTGACACCTCCAGCTTTGTTCTTTTTTCTCAGGATTGCTTTGGCTATTCGGGGTCTTTTGTGGTTCCACTTGTCCCCATACACAAAAATTAACTCAAAATGAATTAAAGACCTAAATATAAGACCTGAAACAACAAATTAAGTAGAAGATAACATAGTACTAAACTTATGGACTTACTATATGTGGGTTACTCATTGATTACCTATTAGTATAATTGTGTTACTCACTACAATTTAACTATAGATTTCTTCTCTATTTCCATGTGATTAAGTGATTTCTATATTATTTGAAAGATAGTAACCACTATTAAAAACATCACATTTAATTTTTACTTAAAGGTTAATATAAAATCCTGGCTAGTAAACAAAACACATTTCAAATCGATTTATTTATACTCCTTTCACAAGCTAAAACTAATCTCTTAGGTCATAAAGCATTCAGTACAGGGCATGGCTGCTGAGAACCAAGATCAACAGTTATTAATATAAATGTGAGAAGCCAGGTCAGAAGGCTGAATTGGGCTCTTTGAATATTCCAGGGTGAATATTAGCTTTTTATTACCTACTGCTGACTCAATGGCCTAAAGCAAACTCCCCCAACCTGATAATCTTACTGTTTACTAAACAGTACCATTGATATGCCTGTTTGCATTCCTAAAAGGCAATTGTGTATTCCAGTAAATAAAAGCAGCTGGTACAGAGACTCAGTGGAACTTGACTACTACAGTTAAGCTTTCCCTGGCTTCCCCCATAATTTCTAAATTTCTGTTTCTTGTCTTGTGTGTCAATTTGCACATCAGCTCTTTCTCCAAGCCTTTGAACCCGAAAGTCACGCTGGCCGTGGCTTTTCACACATGGCTGACCCACGAGGCACAGAGTGGCGTAGCGTTGCTGGCGCACCTTTGCTAAGGTGATGGGTACGCGGGACCACTGGGCGGTGTGGCTGAAACAGGATGCTTTGAAAACTCGGCCTAATAGCACGTCTAACAGACAAAGCCTAGCCCTCTACGAACAAGCGGAGCCGTGGGGCCCCCCCAGCCCAGTGTGTTCCCGCAGCTCCACCTGTGAGTGGCTGAGAGGAAAGCACGCGGTGGCAGGAGCACAGGCTCGCAGACCCCGTCTCCCTCCCCCCCTCACTCCCCCAGGCCAGGATGCCATCCCCTCTGCCATAAAACAGGGCCCATCCGTGTTTGGAGGGGGCTGTTGGGAGGCCTTCTTTAAGAAAAATAACATATAGGCATTACTTTTGCATATCTACAAAGACATATGCCCAGTGCCCTGGAAGTGGCAGTTCGAGGAAGGGGAGATGATGAAGCTGGAGCTTCTAAAACATGAGGCGAACCGTCCTCAGCCCGGGGCAAGCTCTCTGGCTTCACAGTGCCCCTCCCGCTGGCCCCGCCCCACCAGGACAGTGCCCAGGAGTGATGCCTGGTCCGGGTCCCCTGGGACCATCACTCATGCCACTAGCATGGGCAATATTGTCCAGGTAGTGGGCAACGTTCTGTGGGATTTAAAACCGGGCATGACATGCCCAGCGGAGTGGCTCAGTAGTGGAGCATTGACCTATGAACCTGGAGGTCAGCATTCAATTCCCGTCAGGGAACATGCCCGGGTTTTGGGCTCCATCCCCAATGTGGGGTGTGCTGGAAGCAGCTGATCAATGATTCTCTCTCATCATTGACGTTTCTAGCTCTCTCTCCCTCTCCCTTCCTCTCTGAATTCAATAAAAATGTATTTTTAAAAAAACAGGGCATGATAATTCACCCCCTGAACAGTAATTACCCCTTAAAGATAGTGTGAGAAGGGAAAAGGGGGTAAAAATGGGAGATAATCTGTAATACTATCAACAACAAAAAATATATTTAAAAAAAAGATTGTGTGATATCGGTATGGGATGGGGCGGGGGGAACTGGATTAGAGAGAGAGGCAGTGTTTGCTTTTTATTCCATACATCTTTATATTGCTCATTTAAAACCATGCTTAAATACTTATATTGCATTTGTGATATTTTTAATATTTGCCCTTCAGGTAGAAAAGAGGTAGTTAAGATGCCATACGATAATTTCCATCTGAGAAACAAAACAAAACTCAGCCAGGCCAGAACACTCACTTGAAGGTGCTGTGCCACAGGTCCAGCACCGCCAGCATCGTGGGGTTCATCGAGTTCAAGTGATCCCTAATGTAGCTGCTCACGGCCAAGAACGATTTCCTCCAAGGTTTCGGGAGAATTTCCATTCTGAAAACAGAGAAAATATTATGTAACCTTCTCTACAGATCAAAAGAAAGTATTTGTATAGCTAATGTACTTTTTGAGAGATAATGGTTTAATTTTAATTAAAAATATGATGCATCCCTCATGGTAATAACAGTACAAGTCATGCTCTTTATAATTTATTACAATCTCAGGACCATAATGCATATGAAATTAGATTTGAATTTTTATCACGTAAAGTGTTTTTTTCTCTAAACAGTTTGTCCTATTGAGTCCAAAAATAAATTATAATGATCAAAGAGAAACACGTTATGCTATATATATATATATATATATATATATATATATACACACACACACACACACATATACATATACATCTTAAAAGGTTTTCTTAAACAGGACACAAAACATTTAACTTTTCCTTTATTTTTAAAATATTGCAAGGATATAGTCCTTCCTCCTATGGAAATGCCCTTGAAACTCACCTCTGTTAATGTGTGAAGGGCATCTACAAAATCGGACACTAATATTCTCACTTAAAGCCACTTCCTCTGTAAGTCCTATGACCTAAATAACCATCTTTTCCATATTAAAGATGTGCGCTTGCATCTTTCAGAGCATATTTAAACATTTACATTTTATGCGTATAATTTTTTACCTGCATTGATTTTAAACAGCCAGTCTTGTTTTGTTATGCAGTAAATTTAATCCAGGTTTTTAGTTGTGGCCACACCACCTTTATAAGGGTGACTTTTGTCTATCTCCAGGAGAAAAGCTGTTCTCCATGCAAGATACACTGGAAATGGTTGCAAGACTTTTTATTTTTGTCATCATAGGAAACAATTTGGAAAACTTTAAATTGGTATAAAAGAAAAAAAAGTAAAACTGAATTGGTTACCTAATTATATCAGCATAAATTCCAGTCTTCAAACTAAGGAATTTATCCCTAAATGGTAATTATTTTAGGGGAAATATATAACAAGTGAATTTTCCCATTATGTGTTCCATATTTTAATCCATGTAATACATTAAAGTATATTTTATGTATACGTATTTCCTGCCACCTTCCCAATGTGGTTTGGGGCATTCAAATTGCCATCAAACTTTTATATCCCTACTAGAGGCCCGGTGCATGAAATGCATGCACTCGGGACGGGGGGGGGGGGGGGGGGGGGGGCGGTCCCTCAGCACAGCCTGTGCTCTCTCACAGTCTGGGAGCCCTCGGGGAGCGGGCCTAAGCCGTCAGTCAGATATCCTTAGTGCTGCTGCGGAGGCAGGAGAAGCTCCCACCACTGCTGCTGTGCCCGCCAGCTGTGAGCCCGGCTTCTGGCTGAGCGGCCCTCCCCCTGTGGGAGCTCACTGACCACCAGGAGGCAACTCCTGCATTGAGCATCTAACCCCTGGTGGACAATGTGCGTCATAGCGACTGACCGTCAGGCCGAAATGACATCCTCCGAGGGGTCCTGGATTGAGAGAGGGCACAGGCCAGGCCGAGGGACCCCACTGGTACACAATCAGGGCCGGGGAGGGATGCAGGAGGTTGGCCAGCTGGGCAGGGACTGCTGGAGGGCTCCAGGGCATGTCCGGACTGTCTCGCTTAGTCTTGATCAGCCACACCCCAGCAGCAAGCTAACCTACCGGTCAGAGCGTCAGCCCCCTGGTGGTTAGTGCACGTCATAGCGAGTGGTTGAGCGGCCTTAGCATATCATTAGCATATTACGCTTTTATTATATAGGATTATATCTGCAGTCTGTGCTGGGAGCTGTGTATGTACGAAGGTTTGATTCAGGTTCTTCCACCAGGCACTTAGGTTTTAACCACCTAGTCGTGCACCTGACCACATGTCTATTTGTCTAACCACGTATCCTTCAATTTGTAAAGTAATGTGTTAGGGCTTAAATACATAAGTAAGCAAAAACAGTGGCCAGTTGTATATATGAAATGCATCCATTATAAACATATATGGGAGAAAAATAGCACCGGTGTATAAAGAGTTACACGTACACACGCATGGTCACATAATCAATATTTGCAGATAAACTTGATTGCTTACTCAGCACGATGGGGTGGAAGTTCGTCTGTCCTTTTATCATCTTTCTCTCTAGGATCTTTTAAAACAAAATCAACTGGAAGAAAATAGAAAAGTTCTGATCAATAACCTTATAATAATTACGGTATGTTTACAAGCAATTGCAAAATTAATTTAATTAAAACTGTTAAGATTATATGCAGTTTTTAAAAATAAGCGATTTGTGCATTTATGATTACAAGAAAATAAAAATCATGAGAAAAATCTATGATGTCTTTGTCTTTGAGAATGTGTCTTAGCAATATCCCTGTTCTTTCATTTGCAAATAGTAGTAACTTTTATATCACAGCTTCCTTTATAGCTGTTCCACAAAAGGCAGTTCTTGTTGAATTGAAGGTCAACAACACAGAATAGTCGCAGTAGTGTCCCTTCACAGAAAAACACACACGTATTGCCTGCCTGTTGTTACCTCTCACTGCTTAGGAGCATAAAACAGCCTTGTTATAAATCAGTAAAGTGAGCTGCTTTTGCTTCTCTCTCCTGTGGTCGTTAATGTGAATTCTAATGCTCCAGCCGGTGTTTCAGGGTGCTCTTTCTAAAATGCACGTGTCTTACCCCTCTGCTGAAAATCCTTCTGCGACTCGCCCGTACCTCCCAACGCTTTAAAAAGGCAGATGGAGCCCGCCAAATTCTGTTGCCTTCCCAAAATGCCCCCTGTGCCTCGGCCATCAGAAATGCTCCCCAGCCAGGGAGAGGCTTTCCTAGGCCCAGCATGTTCCCGGGTGCCTGTTCCTCACTCTCCAAGGCTCAATCCAGGTGCCTCCAGAGTCCTTCCCAACAAGGCAGGCACCGCCCCTCTCCCTTCGACGTGTCCTCTGCTTCCCTCCTTACTACACTCACTACTCTGCTTTGTAATTTAGACATTTGTCCATCTCCCTTATGGCACTACTAGTATGAACATCTGGGGGGCAAGAATCTGGCTCTTTGTGTTTACATTACCAGGACACCCTCCCTGAAGGGGCCCGAGACCACTCCAAAGCATTGTGCTTTCTCCAACTGTGAGCATAACATCAATTACACACAATTAAACACAACCAGCTGGAGAGCCTTTTTAAAAAGTGTAGGTTGGAGGGTCCAGTCTCCAGACATTCTAATTCAGATGGGTTCAATAGTCAGCACTTTTTAAGTGATTCTGATGATTAGTCGGTCTCGGAACGTATTGGTCCATACTGCAAGTCAACAAACTTTTTATGTATAGGGCCGGATTGTAAGTATTTTCAACTTTGTGAGCCATAAGGTCTCTATCACAACAACTCAACTCTGTTCTTATAGGTCAAAAACAGTCATGGGAAATATGCAAATGATTCTATGTAGCTGTGTTCCAATAACACTTTATTTACAAAAACAGACAGTGGTCTAGACTGAGCCTGTGAGCTGTAGATTGCCAACCCTTAGTCCATAGCAACAATTTTGTAATTAATCACATTCTACTTTAAGATATCAGTAATATTCACGCTAATTAAATAATTATCATTTTATAATCTTCTTCAGTTCTGTTCTTTGTTGAGGGGATATATTCATACAGATAGAATGATCATGTTTTTAAAAAATGTTTGCCATACTTCACTAATAAAACTTACCTACAATCTTAAGCAATGTAACAGCAATGTAAGAAACAGCATAATAAATGTAAGAAACAGTTACAAGTATAGGTATTAACTTTTAAGTTAAAAAATTATCTTTAATGAGACATGCATGCAAATTAGAAAGAAAAAGGGAATGCTGGCTCACCTATGGACTTTTTTACACTAAGAAGATAATCTTCTCTCATTTCGTCAGAGAGCGTGAGTATGCTGTCAGTGAGGACTTTCAGATGTTGGGGGACCAAACTCAATACGTTCTCTAGCCAAGAATCTTCCATAGGGGCTATGTGGTCCGTATCAATCCCATGGTGAATATAATAGTAATATCTCTACATAAAGGATCAGAAGAAATGTAGATGGATTTAGTGCTATAATAAAAGAAAAGTGTGTTTTCAGACATAAAACTACTGAGTAAAATTAAAGTTTGAGGAAAACAAACTATTTACAAGTAATAAAAAAGTATTTTGCACAGCTCATGTAGGCATGGTTTGAGATTACCTAAGTTCAAAAAATATGCATGATGTTGCATGAACTTTAAAGCTCTTATCTTAGTTCAGAATTCTACTATAAACCGTCAAGTGATATCACTAAATACATAACATACTGAACAAAGATCATGCAGAAATCTAGTTCAGTGTTGTATAAATAGGTGAACATTTGGTGTGTTTTGTTCTTTTATTACCTATGATCAGAAGTAGATCTTAAAAGTTGCAAGTGGAATAGATATTCCTAAACATTCATCTCAGAAATGTAATACAACAGGGGTTAGAAAATTTCCAATTGACCTATTAATATTCCACACTATAATTTTACAGCTGCGATTAAATATGTGCATAAAATCTTCATTTTAAGCTATGATAGTATTTCTCTAGTAATGGACACTTAGCTTCAATATATTTTCATTAGTTTTTAAAGTATGTCACGAAAATATTTTCAAATTTGCACTGTTAAAGTCTTCGATATTTCAATCTTTTAAAATTCTGTCTTTGACATACTCCAAGAGTTAGCATTTCTAAAGTAAGTTAATAGTCTTTGTAAAATGCAAATTATGTCATTAAGGTAATTTCTCATGGAAGAATAAAGACACGTAAAGCTATACAAGACTGAGGCCAGCTTTCACCACAGGGAGCAGGTAACTTGGGACCCTTTGACTGCTGTCGTGGGTGACCAGGGACAGAGCCGTTTCCTCCGTGAACCCAGTGGAGGGAGCTTACGGAGTTCCGTGTTCACGCCTCCCTCCACAGGGCTTCACAGGGAGGGGCACAGATCGCCCTCAAAAGTCTGCACGCGTCGGCACGTGCTTCCGGTACTCCTAGCCCCGCAGATGGAAGAAAGCCGTTACCAGGATGTCTTTCTCTATGGCAGAGGTGGTCATTTTGGGAAACGCACTTTCGTCAGGAACGGGCACGTCTGAGACAGCATCCTGTTGCCTAAAACAATGATAAACACGCTCCTTAAATGTCTGTGGGAAACAGCTGCTTTTATACCAATAGATAGAAAAAGACCAGGACTGTCTTCTGTTGAATTGTAAGAAAAAACGAATTGTTTAACATTTTATAAACAGTGTACATATTTGTTTGGTGCCATATCCCGGGATACTTTCTCCTCGTTCAGAGAGAGACAGTTAGACTGGAAGTGACTTGTAAGGCCTAACTCAGAGGCCACAGGCTGTTCTGTGGGCTTTACTCATTCTTCATCATCACTCAGAAGCCAAGCTCTCTCTTTTCTGAAATGTTGTAGGACTAGGCTTGCATTATTCCTAAATTATATATGTTTCTTTATAACATTTGAACTTAAAAGAACCCGGATGGAAAAGACTTTCAATGTAGTTTTGTAGAAGACACAGAGACATTCTTCAAAAGACCATTTCTGATTTCTAGAGACATGCAAGTTAACAATGCATGACATAGAAGCTCGCATGCTCTTTTGTGTTTATTGCTGACGAAGTGTCCATATAATACAATGATGTTCTAGCCATAGTTCAATTCAAAATCTAGACCAGATATGAGCCACATTTTGTGACTTCTCTGGGCCTCCACTGTGTGGAAAGGCATAGTTCCCATCTTCGGGAAAATTCCGTTGTTCCGGGACAGCTTCAGCCTCTCTATCCTCGAATGCATCACGCTCTGGATCCCAGCTTCATCTGGGATGGTTACAGGTCAGTGATGCTGGGTGACAAAATATCCCTTCCCACTAACTGTCACATATACCTTCCTAAAGTTGGGGAAAATGATGCATGCCAAAAAATAATGGTAAACGTTTTTCAGTCTAATGTTTTCCATATGTTGGGAGGGGGGGGGGAGCGATTACTATTCTGTTTTAATTCTGTAGCCAGCTTAGTAATTAACTCAAGGTAAGAGCAATATGCAGAGATGAAAGGCTCGCGTTTACTCCCCACAGACTTTCATGGAAAGTAGCACCAAGGCAGAAGAGGGTGAAGGGGGGTAGAAGGTGATGGAAGGAGACTTGACTTTGGGTGGTGAACACACTCCTCAATATACAGATGATGTGTTATAGAACTGTACACCTGAAAACTATATAATTTTACTAATCAATGTCACCCCAATAAATTCAATGGAAATGAAGAACTACTGAGGAAGAAGCTTCAGCAAAAACAGGAACATGAACCCAGACGTGAAGAGTGCAATGCCTGGGCAACTTTCTAAGAAATCAGAAACCGTGTCAGTAAATCTAAGGAAGTGTTCACTTAAAATAAGTGTGGAGAATGGGCAGAACTAAACACTAGTCACGTGGCAAACGCAAAGGACGTTCAGCGGTAACTTATAGCATTGCAAGGTCTGTTTGTGCTATGCAGTTGGTGGGGCGGGGGGAGGGGGAGATAAAATGAATTCTAAACCTTAAAAAATAAGTTATAATATGTGGTTTTAAATGTTAGGGTAATCACCTAAAGAAAAAAATGTATTTGATAGCTTTTAAGTCAATAGGAATAAAGGGAGAAAATTCAATTCAATAAAATGCAGGAAAAAAGAAAAGAAAAAAGCAGCAGCGATAACAAAGAGTGAATAAAAAATAAATTGGTAGAAGCTAAGCCCACATCTATAAGACATACCAATAACTACACACTGTGAATGGCACTAAACGTACTATTGAGGTACAGAAATTCTGAGATTAAATTTCAGTAAGTCCATCCATGTCCTGTTTATAAAAGGCATAACTAAAAAATGACCAAGTGGTTAAGAGACCTCGGTTTCTTACAACACGGTAGCACAGATAGTCCGAAAAACCTCCGGACCGTTCCCTAAATGGTGGATAATGTGTCCCAAAGCTCATTTGAACAGCGCTGAGCTCGCACGAACCGGGAGGAGGAAGGATGGAATGGCGAAGCTAAGCAAGCGGCAAACACCTGGGGGATGGCTGCCCTGTGGGCGCGCGGCCTTGGACTTGAACGCCCGTGCGCATCAGGAGATAACTGTGTGGGCCGGAGGGGAAGGGGGAATTTAAACCGAGGCCCCTGCGTGAAGCTGGACTCAATGGGTTCCATCCTCAATCATGAATGACCGGCCCGGGACAGGTGTCGAGAGGGATCATCCGTCTTGGCCGGGACAGCGGGTGAAGAAAACACTGCTTCTGAAAACACCCCCGCCCGCTCCCCATGCAACGCCCGAACCCAGGCCGGCCACGCCCGGCCCTGCTCCTCTGCTCACTCCACCCAACTCCTTCCTTTCCACGCGAGGACACCCGCGTGCACAGGAGTCTCCACAGGACCTGGGCCAGTGCAGTGGGGAAAAGACCTCCCCAAGATGAGGGAGAACCATTGACAGGCCGCCTCCTGCGGGCCCCACGCTGGGGATCAACCCCGCCCCCCCCACCCGGGCCTGTGCCCTGACCGGGAATCTAACCGTGACCTCCCGCTCACAGGTGGGTGCTCGGGCACGGGGCCACGCGGCCACGCGGCCGGCCTTAAAGTTTTCGATGAAAGGCCCCCAGGGGCTCTGCAGAGGATGACACACACTGGTCAGCTCACGGCCCTTACATGATGACGTTCACCAGGGTGCTGCGGAAGGTCTCCCGTTCTTTATGTGGGAATTTGCTCTTGGCTTTGGAGGTAGATGGCCCAGCGCGACTGTCATCGATTTGGTCGAGTAAAGTGCTCTTTCTTCCAGACTGTTCCATGTATTCGGCTAAGTGTTCAGAAAGCATCAGTTAGTCATCGGAAAAGGAAGCGGAAACGTTTAAGTGGTTAGAGCAAAAACGCTGAAGGACCTTTCCAGAAAAAAACTGCCTGCTTCAAGTTCTCAAGTAACCGTAAGTAGAATTAACGTCCTTTCACTATCAGGAAGCCAACTACTCTTGTTTCATGTCGTCAGAACAAAAGCCACTGACTATTTCAAGATTATTCAATTAATTTACTTTACACTTTGAATAAAATGCTAATAAACTCAAATTTTCAATTACATGTCCATTGGACCTTGTTAAAGGGGAAAAATTAAGATGATGATAAAAACAGAATACAAAACGATTTCAGAAAACTTAAAGATCCACAATGAAAACAATGTTAGTATTCAATGTCACCAACCTGGTGAGTCAAAACCGGAACCAATACTGGAATGACTAATTTGGAAATAATGTTTACAACTTACTGAAACCCCCTCTTGGAAGGAAGGTCATAGTCTTTGATGCAGAAGCAAATTCTGACTACAATAAGTCAAAGCTTTATTATAAACACCTCAATTCCTAAAATATCAGCTTCTGTAACATTTACAACAGCCTAAACTAGCTCACAACTGGAATCAATCATTCTCCGAAGGAAAACATTGCGATGAATTTGTCTACTTGATTTAAAGGTTATTTCAATCCTGCAGTTTCACTACTCTATTAGCTAAATGTCAGGTGCCTTTTTCTCTAGAAATTTCCCTTCGATGGAGTGCGAATGTTGACACCCTTACCGTACGACTGCTCATTCTTCACACTGAACGGCTCTGGGACTTCCTCGTCCTGCCTTATGTTCAGGTGGAAGGACGGGGCCGCCTCCTGCCACTGCGGCTTCGTGCTCCCCTGCAAGGTGACAGTAAACGGCAGCAGTGACACAAGAGGAAAAACACTTCTCCCGTGAAACGCATGCGTGTTTATAAACACAGACGTTTTCTCCAAGGAATCGGGCGTCCGGACACAGGCCTAAGCGCTCAACAGCAACCTGACCCGAGGGGCGGGGGGAACCTGAGACCTGAGGATGGGCTGCATTTGGGAGGCGTCTCCAGGGGTCTCTTGCTGGATTGCTGGGGGCGCCTGCCACAAACACTGCCAGCTCATTCCAGAAAGGCTGTCACCCCCAGGGACTGGCAAGTGCGTTTTCAACCTTCATGTCCCTGAGAGGCGCTCTCTGCTGGCCTCCGTCTAACAGTCCCACTGGGTCCCAGAGCCTTCCTGTCCTCAGGCCCAGTGTCTGGGTTCCTCTGGAAGCTCACACAGGAAGCTCAGCCTTAAAGGCAGGGTCACACACCCCTAGACCTGCACCAGCGCAGGCAGGGGTCAGGGAAGAGGGGTCACACACCCCTAGACCTGCACCAGCACAGGCAGGGGCGGGGAGAGGGGGTGGTGAGTGTTAACAGCTGTTGGCACCCAGCCCCTGGCTGGGACAGTGGCCGGGTGGGGCTGTGGCACCAGCTTCAGCCCAGGTCACTGGAGGTCGCGGGGCTGTGGCAGGCACAGGAGCCAGGAGGCCTCCAAGGCAACCCCTGCTGGTGGCATGGCAGGCGTAGAAAAAGCATATTTAAAAAACGAAAATAAAAGAACTCAGGAAAATAAAAAGAATGAGCAAACATCATCGTGACTGCTGGTTGACAAGCTAATAAATGATTTTTAATTTAAAATGAAGAAGGCGACAGCTGACTAACTGCAGCCGGAGCCCGCACCGCCCGCGCACAGGCCCCGTGACCCGGCTCCTCGGGACACACAGAGAGCATTTCAGGGGAGAGGCGCCGATTTTTAACGCTGACGATCGCGTCTGTGTCCTCCTCCCCGTTGCGGTGGGCCTGACAGCCCATGCGTGCCCTGGCGTCCCCCTCCTCCCGGGTCCCCTCCCCGCACCCCTCCCCGCACCCCTCCCCGCTAACCCGCCCCCCCAGGCCTGCTCTCAGGCTCTGCTGGGCCGCCTTCGCCCCCATGAGGGTGAGGTCTGTCATGAAAATCACTCAGGGTTTTAACCGCGGCCAGAAAATTTTATCCAGGTCCAAACCTTAACACGAACGGAAAATGCTTTTGCTAAATGAATTTTTTAAAAAGACTTACAAAACACATTAAAATATTACTTCCCTTAAAGTACATAAAATTCAAAGAATGCTGGGGGAAATGTAATATGAACATAAAACCAGGTTTCAGTCAGCCAACAAAAGTATTTGAGACTATTACATGCCTCTGACAAAAAACTCAGCCACTGGATATTAAATAAGGAATTTAAATTAAGTTTACATTTCTAAACCTCTCTACTAACAAGACACAACAAACTAAAAGCGATTTTTTTTCCGTTTTAAAATGTGTTAAATCTTAAAGAGAAAATAAAATGTCTGTTCCATTCCAGGTCTGGCCTTTGAAACTAGAAAAGTTAAGACAGGTTTTGCAGAACTAGTGAGACATACTGCAGCTCAGTGCCATCAAACTTGGCACGATAACCAGCTGGTCAATAAGAGCATTTTTCTATTGAAATGTTCAATATAATTTCATCTAAGAATATTAATTCGTGTTTCCAAGTCAAAAAAAAAAAGTCTTTCCTTTTAAATTATTAGGACTCTCTTCTACACACAAATTCAATTTTATAGTTTGGTTTTAGCTGTTAAAATAGTTTAAAATGGTGCTTTGGTTGAACCTTGAAAACAGTATGCTGAGTGAAATAAGCCAGACAGGAAAGGGCAAATATGACAGGGTCCCACCTCCATGGAGGACCGGGAGGGGTGACAGACACAGAGACCGGAAGGGGACGGTGGCTGCCGGGAGCTGGGCCCGGAGACCGGGAGGCTTGTTCCCGGGGACGCTCAGCGTGGGGAGATGGAGGAGCGACAGAACTGGGTGGTGCGGTGGCTGCACAGCCATGTGGACATTCTCAGTGCCGGGGAGCTACAGTTCCCGTTAAATATGGTGGGTTTTATGTGTGTGCGTTTCAGCACAATTCTAAAGCTGCGGTGTGTGTGTGCATCGACCCTCCACTGAAGTTCCACTCCCGGGAGGCCCAGGAGCATAACCCCACGGCATTGAGTTCCACGTGGTTACGCGCTGGTGAAGCCCTCAGTCAAGTCCACTGACGGTACCGTTTCCAGCACGGACCGGCCCAAACCGTCTACAGCAGCCTCTTCCGCAGGCAGTGACCATTCACAGCCAGAGGGAAGGCAGGGGGGGCCTGAGCACCCCGGGCTGCCACTGCCCGCTGGAGCCCGCATCTCAAGGCTCCTCACGTCACCTCTGCTCACACTCACGCTCATGCTCACATGCTTATGCTCACACTCACACACACTCACACGCTCACGTTCACACTCACACACTCACACACACTCACACACATGCTCACGCTCACATCCACACTCACACGCTCATGCTCACACGCTCACGCTCACACACGCTCACACGTTCACACTCACACATGCTCACACACACTCACACACATGCTCACGCTCACACCCACACTAACACGCTCATGCTCACACGCTCACGCTCACACACGCTCACACGTTCACACTCACACATGCTCACACACACTCACACATGCTCACGCTCACACCCACACTCACACGCTCATGCTCACACGCTCACGCTCACACACGCTCACACGTTCACACTCACACATGCTCACACACACTCACACACATGCTCACGCTCACACCCACACTCACACACTCACACGCTCATGCTCACACTCACACATGCTCACACACGCTCACACTCACACACTCACACATGCTCACACACGCTCACACTCACACACTCACACGCTCACGTTCACACTCACACACGCTCACACACACTCACACACATGCTCACGCTCACACCCACACACGCTCATGCTCACATGCTCACGCTCACACACGCTCACACGTTCACACTTACACATGCTCACACACTCACACACATGCTCACGCTCACACCCACTCACACACTCACACGCTCATGCTCACGCTCACACATGCTCACACTCACACACGCTCACACTCACACTCTCACGTTCACACTCACACGCTCACACACACTCACACACATGCTCACGCTCACACCCACACTCACACGCTCATGCTCACACGCTCACGCTCACACGTTCACACTCACACATGCTCACACGCACTCACACACATGCTCACGCTCACACCCACACTCACACACTCACATGCTCATGCTCACGCTCACACTCACACATGCTCACACTCACACACGCTCACACACACACTCACGCTCACGTTCACACTCACACACGCTCACACACACACATGCTCACGCTCACACCCACGCTCACACACTCACACGCTCATGCTCTCACGCTCACACTCACACACTCACACGCACACACTCACACGTTCACACTCACACATGCTCACACACACACACATGCTCACGCTCACACCCACACTCACACGCTCATGCTCACACGCTCACGCTCACACGTTCACACTCACACATGCTCACACGCACTCACACACATGCTCACGCTCACACCCACACTCACACACACACTCACACGCTCATGCTCACACGCTCACGCTCACACTCACACGCACACGCTCACACGTTCACACTCACACATGCTCACACACACACACATGCTCACGCTCACACCCACACTCACACGCTCATGCTCACGCTCACACACGCTCACACTCACGCTCACATGCATTCTCACACTCACACATGCTCACGCTCATGCTCACACACACACACACTCACACGCTCATGCTCACACGCTCACGCTCACTCACACACACTCACACGCACACGCTCACACGTTCACACTCACACATGCTCACACACACACACATGCTCACGCTCACACCCACACTCACACGCTCATGCTCACGCTCACACACGCTCACACTCACGCTCACATGCATTCTCACACTCACACATGCTCACGCTCATGCTCACACTCACACACTCACATGCTCATGCTCACACTCACACGCTCGTGCTCACGCTCACACACGCTCACACATGCTCATGCTCACACACACACTCACACTCACACACACGCTCACACTCACGCTCACGCGCATGCTCACACTCATGCTCACACTCACACTCACACTCGGCCACTGAGGCTCGGGAGCCACGTGACCCCTTGGTTCACAGAGCCGTGAGGACCCAGCGGCACCGGGGTCCTTTCCTGACCCCACACCGCGGTCCTGTCTGCGTGTCCACCTCAGGAGTTGTCTTGCCCGGGACAGACAATGCTCTGTGCAGAACTAGGAAACCACTTTTTACAGCCACTTCGCCAAGGCGGTCATTTTTCCCAGTACTCGTACCCCAGAGCATTTCTCCACCAGAAAACAACCAAACGGAGCACAGGGTTCAGAGCCAGGAGTCTGCTTTCTTACGGTTTGAAAACCAGGGCCCAAGTCCAGGAGAGCGCGCGGGGGGCGTACCGTGGCCAGCTGCGGCAAGGCCCTGGCCGGGAGCTTGCCTTTGCCTCTGCCTCTGCCTCTGCCTCCGTCTTTGCTGGCCTTCTCCTGCACGAAAAAGATGCGGGGGGGCTTTACTCGGTCAGTGCTGACAGCCAGTCATGCACCCCATTTTTCCGCGTCTACGATCAAGGAAAGCACACACTGTCTAAAACAGTCAAGGACTTACTTGGTTACTTTTTAAATTCTCAGGCTCTGCCCTGGAATTGCTTTCGGTGCAGCAAGGAAAGAAGCCGACCCGGCAGGGAGCCGGCGAGGCCGGCCAGAGAGCTTTGACGCCTGCGAAGCCCTTCCCCGCCCCCCTGCCTCCCGGGTCGGGCTTCCTCTGGGCAGGAGCCGGCAGTGCCCGGGGCTCGCTCGGCCTCCTCCCCGCCCAGCACGAAGCCCCCACTCTTGTCCCGTTCGCCCAGGATGCCCTCCTTCCTCAGCGGCCAGCTCCCCGGGCTAACACACCCTCGGCGGCCCGGGGCAGCACTGGCACGTTTGGGAGAAAAGGGCTGCTGTGCCTGGTGGGTGAGGAGGGTCCCCCTAGGAAGGCCTCCAGGGGAGGGGGAGCAGCCTTGAGGGTTATGAGGCGTGCTCTGTGCCAATTGCAGACAGACAGCGGCCTGTCCTGCGGGAGGGGGCGGGGGGCAGCAGGGGGGGAGGCAGGGGGGAGGGGAGGCAGGGGGGAGGGGAGGCAGGGGGAGGGGAGGCAGGGGGGAGGGGACATGCCAGAGGGAGGGCCTGGCCTCCTGGGCCCAGCGCCTCCTCTCCTTTCTCCCGGGAGGTGGCTGCGCGCAGGCGGCGCCCTTGCCTGGTGCCTCCCGGCCTCTGGCGTGCGGCTGCCCCAGTGGCACCGGACGACGAGGGCGGGGCCTCCCTGACCCGGCCTCCCTCCTCCGCAGAGGGCCACGCGGGCGCGGGCCTCGGTGTCCATCGGGCGTAAGGAGTGCAGGGGAGTGCGGCTGCCTGGCAGCAGAGCATGCAGCACTGCTTTCAGAGCCTCCCCTCCGGCCTTGTTGGGAAGGAGGGCGATGCAGCCAGCCGGCTTCCTGGCTGAGTGTGGCTGCGCCCGGTTAACCAGAGAACCCCGACTTCTGCGCTGTTCCCGGAGGCGGCCATTCTGCACCACAGTCTCAGGGGGGCACGTGCGGGCCTCGCCACCCCCTCACCTGGCTGCTGCGGGGCTGAGGGGGACCCGCCGGAGGCGGGGGGTGCGGGGCGCAGGAGGCCGGGGTGCAGGGGCACAGGAGGCGGGGCTGAGGGGGACCCGCAGGAGGCAGCTGTGCGGGGGCGCAGGAGGCCGGGGTGGAGCGAGGGGGTGTGCACCTTTGTCGTGGCTCCGAACAAGAGGCCTCATGGGAGTCGCCTGTGTCCTGGGGAGGGGACCCCAGGGCCTGTGCCCTCAGTGTCTGTGCCCCCCTCTCAGGCCTCTGCTGGGCCCGCCCTCCCCAAAGGGAAGCCTCCACTCCGAGAACCCCTGAGGCTCAGCGTGGCCGCCCACGTGCCCGGTGCCAGCCTCGCCTTCCCGCCTCGGGCCTCCCCTCTGGCTGCAGGATGGCCGCGGGGACAGGCCTTGCTGCCTCAGTCATGGAGGCGCCTCAGGGCTTCACGCGGGAAGAGGCCTTTTGCTTCCCGCGGGGGCATCTCCAAGGCCACGGGCCTCAGGGCGGCCCAGGGCGGCCCAGGACGCACACAGATGAGCTGCTGGAGTGTGTGCGTGGGGGGGGGGGGTGCTGACATCTCCGGAGGAACCCTCCCCCCTCCCCCCCGCCGTGTGGGGTGAGAGCTGATGGGCAGGTGCTACCCCCCTCCCCCGCCCCCCCCCCCTCACCGTCACCGTCACGTGGGCGTTCCAGAAAATACTCTGAGCTCCTCAGAGGCCACGGCAGGACCAGGCCCGCTGCCCAGGGGGACCACCAACCTGGCAACACCCCGGGATCGGCGGCTCTTCTTCCTGCCCGGGCCCTGCTTCCCTCTCCCCCAGCCCGGGCCCTGCTTCCGGCCGCCCCCAGCCCGGGCCCTGCTTCCCTCTCCCCCAGCCCGGGCCCTGCTTCCGGCCGCCCCCAGCCCGGGCCCTGCTTCCGGCCGCCCCCAGCCCGGGCCCTGCTTCCGGCCGCCCCCAGCCCGGGCCCTGCTTCCCTCTCCCCCAGCCCGGGCCCTGCTTCCGGCCGCCCCCAGCCCGGGCCCTGCTTCCGGCCGCCCCCTGCCCGGGCCCTGCTTCCCTCTCCCCCAGCCCGGGCCCTGCTTCCGGCCGCCCCCTGCCCGGGCCCTGCTTCCCTCTCCCCCAGCCCGGGCCCTGCTTCCCTCTCCCCCTGCCCGGGCCCTGCTTCCCTCTCCCCCTGCCCGGGCCCTGCTTCCCTCTCCCCCTGCCCGGGCCCTGCTTCCCTCTCCCCCAGCCCGGGCCCTGCTTCCGGCCGCCCCCTGCCCGGGCCCTGCTTCCCCTCTCCCCCTGCCCGGGCCCTGCTTCCCTCTCCCCCAGCCCGGGCCCTGCTTCCGGCCGCCCCCTGCCGGGGCCCTGCTTCCCTCTCCCCCAGCCCGGGCCCTGCTTCCGGCCGCCCCCTGCCCGGGCCCTGCTTCCCTCTCCCCCTGCCCGGGCCCTGCTTCCCCTCGGAAACAAGCGGAGGCGGAAACAAGCGGAGGCTGCCGGCTTCCCTCTCTCCTGCTCCAGGGAGGGGCCGGGCGCCCGCCCAGAGGCTGCGAGGGGGCCACTGGCCTTGGTTCCAAGGTCAGGGATGACCTCCAGCGGCATGAGGCCTGCGATGCAGGTCACTCCAGTCTTAACCACCGTAAGGAACTTCTACTCAAGTACAAACCTTCATATTCAAATGAGACATGTTTATTCGCTGGGTTATTTTTTAATACTTCAAAAATATGATTTATCTTAGAAGACATAAAACCCAAAGGATATGGAAGGAAAATTGCTAGATGCAGTTAAATATGAGCACAGTATAAGGTTTAAATCAGCCGACAAAAACATGTTAGATAATTATATGCCTCATTGGCCTGAAAAGAGTATTCATCTCAGCCACTGAATATTTCACTCAGTGAGTAAATTTAAATTTAGATGACATTTCTACGCCTATATCCTAGTAGCATTAAAAAAACTAACAGTGACTTTTTTCAGTTTTAAAATGTGTTAAGTTTTTAAAGAGAGAAAGTCTGTCCCATTTCAGGTCTTTGCCTTTTAAAAATATTAAAAAATATATATTTTTATTGACTTCAGAGAGGAAGGGAGAGGGAGAGAAAGATGGAACATCAATGATGAGAGAGAATCATTGATTCGCTATCAGGTCTTTGTCTTTTAAGCTAAAAAACTTAAAATAGGTCTTTGCAGAAATAATAAAAAGGATTATATAACTTTATTTTATAGAACGCAGTTTAATAATCTTGGCAGTATCAATACAAACAGGTTCACAATTAAAACATGTACTTTGATCTTGAGGGACACTCGCCTGAACATTTTTCAGTCAAGATTTTTTAAGCTGAAATGATTGAATAGTTTCTGCAGGAAGCAAGGCAGATTCCATTTTATAGCTCATCCCGAGCTTTTAAAATACGTTGCAAAACAAATTGCATTGAGCTTCCACTTAAACTCAACTTCCAGAAACCACAAGCGTGTGGTTCAATGGCATGAAACTCAACGTAATTATTAAACAGTAAATTTTATTGCAGTAAAACCTTCCTTTCCCAGCACTTCATCAACTGGAAGTGTTTAACGATCGCTTCCACAAGACAATAATTCACAGTCAAAATAGTGAGGGGGCTGTACCCCAGCGTTTTAACGCTGGAAGAGACATCTCAGAGATCATCAAATCCTCACTTGTCCTTCTCAAACCAGAAACCGGGGCTCAGAGAGCTCAGTGGCTCCCCAACAGTCACAGAGCCGTTTGTGGCAAGACTGTACCCCAAGTCATTTCCTGACTACAACATTGCTCCTGCTAGACCGTCTTCAGAATTCGCTTATTCAGGGAACTCGAACGTCCTGTACGTACTAGGACACTGTAGCTTAGACTCCACTTATTAAGATTATTATTTTTCCTAAGGTGGGTGCTTCATAGAAGTTCTCGATCAGAAAAATAGTGGCCAGTTTGAAAACGGGTACACAGCATTATTCTAAAAGCAAGACAGTGTGACGATAATTGGTAAATTACCGTAGATGACGGTGGCAAGAATCTCACTGGTGTCTTGGATTTTTCTTTGCTGGCTGGTTTATCCTGCATGAAAAATATAAAAAACAAAACTGTTCACTCTGTTAATGCTAAAAATTGATTAACTCAATGAAATTCTACAGCGTCTAATATAAAGTAAAAAACATATCATCCAAAATATCCTAAAACATATTTTACAGATGGTATGATATTGTGTACAGAAAATCATAAGGAATCCATAGAAAATATTAGCGCTAATGAATGAGCACAGCAAGGCTGCAGGACGTAAGATTGAGACACAAAAATTATTTGTAGTTACAACAGCATTGAAAAGGATAAAATGCTCAGGAATACATTTAACAAAAGACTTGTACAATGACAGCTATAAAATATTACCGAGAGGAACTTAAAAAGACCTTCATAAATGAGAAGTCATCCCTTGTTCATGGATTGGAAGACTAATATTAAGATGCAATAGTTCCCCCATAATCTACAGATTCAACACACTCCCTATCAAAATCCAAACGACTTTTTTTTTGGAAATTAACACGTTGATCATAAAATTCACACGAGAAGGAAAGAAACCCAGAACAGCCAAGCCATCTTGGCAAAGGAGAACAAATTTGGTGGACTCACACTTCCACAGTTCACAACTTAATACCAAGCTGCAGTAATAAAGACAGCGTAAGAATCAACGCAGAGATCAAAGGAACAGAATTAGGAGTTTAGAGACACACACACGTACATTTATGGGCAACGGTTTTTGACAAGGGTGCCAACGCGATTCTGTAGGGAGTTGGTCATATCTTCTGAGAATTTATCTGAACCTAATTCGCATCCAGAGTTGACTCAGCCCCACCTCCCTTCCCCTTGCTAACGCTTCCCCCCACAGCCCTCCACTTCCCAAGGTGACCAGGCATTCAAGCTAACGCACTCTCGAATGGCTGTGAGTGACATTTGTACTTCTTAGAGTAAGTTTTAGAGACGAATGCCTTTCCCTTCTTTGCAGTAGATAACACTTCCACGGTAGGAATTCCAGACAGGTAAGAAGCAGCCCTGTTGAGCAGGTGTTTTGACCTTCTAAAACAGATCCCATGAACTGTGCTTTGGCCACTTGGCAGTTTCTGGCAGCTCATCATCAAATCCATGTCTTTGCCCTCCTGGGTGACCCTGGAGGAGGCTTCATAAGCATTTCCCCAGCCGGCACAATATTGAGAGAGGGTTCCAAAAGAGACCGTAAGAGGAAGGGAATTTCTTTCCTGGGCACAGAGCTTTTCTATGGGCTTCCAGGGTGTGGCTGCCCGCGGTCAGCATCCTTGCTGGTGGGTACCTTCGCATCCTGTGGTGTGTGACAGACCCAGCGGCAGGCACCCCCCAGCAGGTGTCACTGTTATCCATCAGGGCAGCTTTCCAGCAAGTGTCCCGAGCATCACAGGGCACCCCCCTTTCAAAGTTTTCCACAGGCAAGCAGGTGGTTCTATGCCCTCCCACGTCAATACTTACGTCACTGGTTTTCATCGCTGTATAATACGCTCTACTCTAGGAATATAATGCCATTTTCCCATTCCGTTCTTGTCCGGTTTCTCCATTACAAAAGATGGTTCAGTAAATGTCTTTTGGTATACACACATCATCACTGTATCACACACACTCGTACGGTGTGTGAGTACATATGCATATAATAAAAATGCGTGTGTGCGTGTCTGTTTCTGTGCTTTTACGTAATTCCACTGGCATCTTTGTCTGTCTGTAAACAAACTGTAGCATGTTGTCTCAATTACTGTGATCTCACAATAGCTCTTGAAATCTATAAGGCAATTCTCTCTCTCTCTACTATTTTAAAAAATTACGCATAATTTTGACCTTTAGTCTACCATGTGAATTTTGTGGCATGAAAGTTTTCGGAGTTTTAATAGAAACATATTGACTTTCTAGAAGAATTTGGAGAACACTGACATTATAATAGTGTTGACTGTTATCCTTCATGAGTACATTTCTTTATTTACTCAGATCCTAAAGTGTATCCTTCAGGAACATTTTGTAATAGTCTTCATGAGTGCCTTATACCTCTTTTGTTAGACTTATGCTAACAAATATTGTGAATGGAAAATGCATTATAGAATCCGAACAACTGACTTAAAAACTTTTAATCCCAATGGATTTTTTGGTGCATTATGTATTTTATTTACTTATTAAATTTATCTTTACTGTTGAAAGTATTACAGATGCCCTCCCTTTTTCCCCATTGACCCCTTCCAGCCTGCACCTGCCCTGCCCCCTTACCCCTCAGGCCTTCACCACACTACTGTGTGCATGGATTATGCATATATGCATGTAAATTCTTTGGTTAATCTCTTCCCACCCACCCCCGCCTTCCCTCTGAGATTCAGCAGTCTGTCCCATGTGTCTGTGTCTCTGCATCTATTTCGTCCGTCCGTTTATTTTGTGCTTTAGATGTTTAAATGGGGAAAGGTCTCTGAAGGCCACATCTACTTGTCATAACGTCTGCGGTGTTTGTTTGCCGCAATCACATCTGCACGGTTTTCTTCCTGCTCTGTGACTGGGGGGCTGAATGCTATGTTTGGGCATCAGATGGGTTCCAGCCCCCTGGCTTCTGGCAGGGACTAAGCAATGAGAGGCACCAGGAGGAGGAGGAGGAGGGAGAGAGGGAGGGGGGAGAGAGAGAGAGAGAGAGAGAGAGAGAGAGAGAGAGAGAGAGAGAGAGAGAGAGGAGTTTAGGCTGTTTCTTTCCTAGTATTCCCGGTTCCCCATCTTTCTGACAGGGGCTGAATTCCTCCAGCGCTCAGCCCCCCTGCAGGGAGCCCCCATTCCAAGCCCCCTCCCTCCCCCAGCCCTCATTCACAAGAGCGGTGTGCATTTCCTGCGACCAGTGAGTTCCAGGAGTGGCAATGGCTTGCTATTGCTGTGAATCCTTAGGTGCCTCCTCATTCTTGCTGGTTCCTTCCTTGACCTGCCCACCCCTCAGCAAATGGTCTCCTTACAGGTTTTCTTCAGGTAAGTCCTTTGGAGTATGCATCTTTCCTGTTTGGGTCCTGACTGACGTGATTTTACATTACCAAAATCAAACTAGCTAAAGAATTGAGTTGTTTCGTAAGTAGTCTGGTTTTGCATTTATTTATTTTTTATTTTTTTTTTATTTTTTGCTTATTTGCAACTACTTGCCTATATGAAGGGACATTGTAAACCTCGTATAATCCAGATTTGACCAGTCTCATCAAATGACCAGAATCTATCTTCAACTGAAACTCAAAATGCCTTATTGTATAACTCATTTTCAAAGCGAAATGAGCAGCTGTAAGAGACATCTTTATCTTAAATACCCAAGAACTCAGACTGTTATTTCTGAGAAACGCCACATCACGCTCAACCCTCCACTAATGAGATGAATATGCTCAGATCCTCTGCAGCAAATATGAATTGGCACCTGCGTACATCCTCCAACCAAATGAACAACACATCAGGGAACGTCACATGAAATGGCATTTCCGAAGTTTAACCCACTCCATTTGCTTTTAGGTGAAAATACAAAAGCTTCCATTCTTTCTAAAGGACAACTACGCCCAAAATTAGTATAAATGAGAGCATCAAGAGTTTTAAAATGATAGACCAACCACAGCAGTGAGAGAGGGCCCTCTGCTGCTTGAGAACAGTATATCCTGAAGACAGAAAGAATCCTCCCTGGCTCAGGCCCATTCTTTCAAGACCCCACCGCCTCTTGAGGTAATGTACCTTTGGGAGGAGAGGGAACGGGTGATGGGTGTCGTTTCTAAACATCACTTTTATTAAAATAAAGCAAAACTTAAAACGTAGCTGCCGACACGCTTCTAGTGGATGTTTTTTCATTGTAAATGGGTCGGTTACGGGCTTCGTGAAATAAAAGCTATTCAGAAATACCGTTGCAAATGTAGTAGACACGTGCTGTAAATTTTAACAACGTAGACTGTGATTCAAGATCAGGCCAGAGGCTGAGATGGGCATCAAGCAACCAAGTGGCTGAATGTGTATTGATGGTGGTGATGACACATTTTCAAGGGACTTCAGTTGCAGTGCCACCTGGAAAAACTCAGCACAGTCTATCCATCTGATTGCTCCATTTCCAAATAACCTGTATCTCAATTTTGTTTGTTTGTTCATTTATTCTTTTACTCGTCATGGTAAATGGTAAGCGAATCCCTTTCTTAGTTCTTGATGTATCACACGTTTCAATAAAATGAAACCGAATTTTCTTCATCAGTTAGGCATTAACTACTTATTTGATCAATTAATGACATTTCTGGTTAGTCATCTACAACGCAGTGGGTAGGGGAATAAATCACCTTTTAATACCATCTCCACAATAAACTCTCAGACAACAAAAAATTATGAAGCAGTGAAAAGAATTACAGTTTGATGTCAAAACCAAGAAGCTCAGCAAAAAATTGGAGGCTTAAAAGCAACTGTTTGCTACTCAGGGGCCTTTTCTGTAGTCCCCTTAGAGATGGAGTTGTTTGTAGCTCGCCGGAGTAATGCCCAGGCTCGCTGCCTTCCCATTCTGTTCCGGCATTAAAAGGGTGTTCATTGTTGCTCATTTCTTTTGTTTACTGTTGCTCTTAAATTCAACAGAGTTCTGACATGTACCCACTGCAACATGTATCTTCTGTGACTCTGCCATGGGGATATTTTCATAAAAAAATAATTTCCGCTTACCACTTACCAAACCCTTTCACATGCAGTATGGTATGGTATGTACAGTGTTACCAACCTGGGGGACATGCCCCACGGGGGGCAATTTGATGTTTGAGGTGGGCAATTGAAGAATGAGATATTAACAGTGAATTTTTTTTTGCATTTCTTATGGTTTTAGGGGCCTTATATACAGCATATAAATAACTAAATAAATATATATATATATATATATATAGTGGCATATTTATGCATTTCAGGTCTCTTTTATGTGTTTTGAAATTTCATTTGCTATTTTTTCATATCACTTTATATTATTATTAATTTTAACAACTTCTTAGTGATTTCTTCCTCAGTACTTCACCCGTCCTTTCGTTCTTTTACTTTCCTCTTTCATGGATGCCGTGTTCTTTGGAAGCTTGTTCAGACCAATTTAATGGCCTTTTAGGCTTCCTCCATATGAATAGGAGGTCACTTTTTGAATATTAAGAATTATATGTCACGGGGGGAGGGGGGGGCGGGGCAATCAGGATTTTAGAGATGCTTAGGTGGGGCATGGTGGGAACCACTGGCATCGCATCTCACTTGAACTTCACAACAGCCTTAGAGAGGAGGAGACGTCATTCTGATTTTCCCCTCCGCAGAGCAGGCGTGGAAAGCTGAGAGGATTTGCCTGCAGTTGCCCAGCTGGGAACGGGCTTGGAGTCTACCCCACTCCAATGCCCCACGGAGCTTCCCACGACCCAGACATTCATCCCGTTAGCACACTGGGAGCACGCTGGGCTGTCGGTTAAACTGCTCTGCTCATAGTTTGGTTGTGTTAACGTAAGAACATTCAAACGTGTGATGACTTTTTGTGTGTTTATTTGAGCCAAACTATGGACAAATGCCGGGAAGCAGAATCTCAACGAATTGAGAGAATGTACTGGAGAATGTCATGTGTGAAACAAGGTGCAAAACCGCCCATCCCAAGAGGAGACGGAGGTGGGTTACATGAAGTCCATGGGTGATAGGTTAGGGAGGCGGGAGAGAGCAGAGGGAAGGGGGACCCTCTGGGATTGGATGAGAAGTGAAATGACAGACACATACTCCTTTTACTTAGGTGGGTGCAGGACAGTTAACCGTCAGCAATTAGCTCCATAACAAGAGGGCATTTGTGGTGTCCGCAGAGGGGAGCCTGTGCTTTGAGGGGTCTGGAAAATGGAAAATTCCAACCTTATGTTATTGTAGATGCAAAAAGACAATAGACGGGCTCAGCTCTGGAAAAGGGTGAACTTTGACAGGGAAGATATCAGCCTACGACATGACTACCCACCATAAATACGTTTTAGTTAAAATAGTTGTGTGTGTGTGTGTGTGTGTGTGTGTGTGTGTGTGTGTTATGTTTCTATGGATTTCAGAGAGGAAGGGAGAGGGAGAGAGAGCAAGAAACATCAATGATGAGAGAGACCCATGGATCAGCTGCCTCCTGCACGCCCCCCACAGGGAATGGAGCCTGCAGCCCTGGGGCCTGTGCCCTGACCAGGAACTCAACCCTGACCTCCTGGTTCATGGGCAGAGTCTCCACCAGGGAGCCACTCGGCGGGGCAGTTGGAGTCGTTTTAATGCCAGAGCGGCCCTTGTGGTTACGGTCTCTGCGTTTGCAAGGCTGCAGGGCAGGCCTCCCCTGCTCTTGTCAGGGCAGCAGGTGGCCCCTTTGCACCCACAGTTGTGATGACAACACCCAGGACCCACGGTTGATAAGGAAGCATAAGAGCGCTCAGGGAGAGCACTGGGCATCCTACCACACAGCTGGGGAAGGAGGCTGCACCCCGCAGGGCACCCCGGGGCGTCGAAAGGACCCGCTTTCATCACCTTGGAACTGCGAGGGGCCCCCTCTCACCTGCTCGCGGCTCATGGCTGCGGGACGCGTGGGGCACCAGGGGCTCCCCGATCGGACCGCGGCCCCCGGCGCCCGGGGCCCTCCGACAAGAAAGGAGACGCTCCTGGAGAGAGGCCTGCAGTCTCCGCTCTCGGCGCGGGGCTGGCTGCCTAGCGTCCCCGGCAGCTTGGTTGCTAAGCAACAGGCCGGCTGGTTCCACTTCCGGTCGCCTGTGGCTCCCAGGAGAGCACCCGGAAGCTGGCTGGGGACCCGCCCGGGAGACTCATTAACATACAAATGACCCAGAAATCCCTGAGCACAGAGGAGGTGGCTGGGAATGTGTGGGCCAGAAGAAAACCCGGCATTAAAATAACAACATTTAAGGATGGAGCGCACGGGGAGCCTGCCAGGAGGTGGCCGAGAGGATAGGCTCTTTGGAAACTGTGGCTTGAAGCAAACCGATGCACACCGAGATCGGTGCTGCCCTTGGCCAGCTGAAGTTTCTGCAGCATATTTCTGGTCCCGAAAACACCACCACACTTCCAAATTACAGCCTCACCTGCTTCTAATGTTAGACATTGAAATACATGCGAGCTATACATACATGTAAGGAAGATGCGTGCAAACAGGTACGATAACGACCTTCCACCCCACTTATTTCAATTCAGCGGCTCCGGTGGCTGGAGCAGCTTGGGAGCCAGGGGACCCAGGACGGATTGCAGAGTGCAATCACACCCCAGTCACCGATGTGTTAAGTCCCCTGGACTGGGGGTCGGGTCACCCAGGCACTCATTTGTGTCCTCTGATTGCAGAGTGCAATCACACCCCAGTCACCGATGTGTTAAGTCCCCTGGACTGGGGGTCGGGTCACCCAGGCACTCATTTGTGTCCTCTGATTGCAGAGTGCAATCACACCCCAGTCACCGATGTGTTAAGTCCCCTGGACTGGGGGTCGGGTCACCCAGGCACTCATTTGTGTCCTCTGATTGCAGAGTGCAATCACACCCCAGTCACCGATGTGTTAAGTCCCCTGGGCTGGGGGTCGGGTCACCCAGGCACTCATTTGTGTCCTCCTGCGATTTCACAAAGATGATACTTTAACAGCCTTACCGGGTATGAACACATGGCATTCTGTTTGAATAATGGACAGGCGCCCCTGGTGAGCAGGTAATGATGGCCAAGGTCATCTCGCTTTGGAGGACAGCTTTGTCATTAGAGATCATTTAGCGTTCAGGAAAGACAAGCTTTGCTGGCTCTCGTGGAAGGTTTGCTGGGCGCCTTTCGTAAGGGCTTCTAAGTGTGCTGCTATCACACCCTCCAGGCCAACGGAAGGGATAAGAAGGTGGACAAGTGATTGTACAGGGGAACACAGAACATGTCCACCTGGCCTTGAGGTGAGGGGGGCTGGTAGTTTTTGTTACCATGGGGAGGATCCTCCCTGCGTCCAGGGAAAACCCAGGGGACAGCAGACCAACCGTCCGGGTGGAAACCATGCCGAAGATCTGTGCCGCACAACCACAGGGTCCCAGCTGGGGCAGCAATAAACACCTGGGCAGTGCAACCAGTCAGTGCCAAACCAGCTGCTATTTTTTAATGTAATCTAGTAATATCCGTCTCACACTTCTAGTATAATAGGGTTGGTTTATTGGGGAGGTTCGGGGGCGGGGGGAGGGAGGGGGGAATGCTTTTTATGTTTCTAGCTCTGCAAGATGACACGTGAAGGTCTTCAGTTATCCTGCTCTCTCACCTTGTCTGCCAGCCCCGAAGCCAGCAGAGGAGTAGACACATGCCTGCTCTTCTGTAACCTCAGCTCTTCTTCTAACTTTCTAACTCATGAGTCAACCTCTACTTGGCCATTATTGGCCAACGACTGAATAGCCCACAGTAGACCTTATGAATTTGGGGTTCTTTGTCTCAGGGTGCTCTGCACAGTTCCTCAAACTCAGTACAGGGAGTCCCCGTACTCACGTGGTGGACCCCAAGCATCTAACAAACAGGCTACCCCTCCCCACATGAAGACCAATGGACTACTCGGGATTGCTCCTGTGGATGCCTCTTTCCCAAGACCTATTTCTCTGGTCTCCTGACTGATGCCAATTGCTGGCTCGAAAACTGGGCCCTGTACAGAGAAGATAGGGAGAGCAGAGGAAAGAGGCAGATCACTTCAGATTGGGAGAGGGGACAGTTTTAATAAACAAGGGAACTTACATAATGAGGTGTGTCTTGGGTGGCTGAAAGATAAGTAGATCCTGAGATAAGTAGATCCTGCCCACCAGAGTCTTCAAACTTACACAGAGGCTTTAATGGGTGTTAGTCACATATTCCATCCAGATGGTCTCAACAATACACTGCTCTCTCAAGGTCACATCCTTGAAAGTGGCTCCCACCGTGGGAACAGTGGGCAGAATGTACACTCTAAGGAGAGGGAGGAGTGGTGAGGAGCCCCCAATTGTCCAGGTCCAAGTGACAGGTGAACTGGTGGTCACATCCTCTCAATGACCTCCTCCAACAATAATAGAGCCAGGGGATGGAGAATTTGGTAAGAATGAAGTTAAAATAAAGAGTCTTACCCAGACCGGTGTGGCTCAGTGGTTGAGCATCAACCTATGAACCCGGTCACAGTTCGATTCCCTGTGAGGGCACATGCCCAGGTTGTGGGCTTGATTCCCAGTAGGGGGCATGCTGGAGGCAGCCGATCTATGATTCTCTCATCATTGATGTTTCTCTCTCCCTTCCTCTCTCTGAAATCAATAAAAACATTTTAAAAAAGAAAAAGAATTTTAGAACGTAACATCAATAGAGAAAGAAAGATCTATTAAATGGCATGGGTGGGGATCTCAGTAAGAGTGACATGTGTCAAAACAGAAAGGATTGGAGTGAGGGTCTTGACTCTGATTTCAGAAGGGAAGCAATTCCAGGCATTGACAAGGCCCCCCAGGGTGGCCAAGGGAAGGCTTTTGGCCCTGGAAGTTCAGGGAATTAATGACTAAAGCGATGGCTGTCCCAAGGATGTGGACGTAGGAGAGTGAAGAAAACTGTGAGCCAAACAGGAGGCAAGAGGAGATGCTGCAAGCTTAACACTAGTAAGAATTTTTTTTTTTTACAGGAAAACAGAGAATAAATGTTGCAGACCCCATCTTCTGAAGCTGGAAGAACTGAAAATCCCCCCGAGAACCAGAGCCTCCAGGGAGAGAACATTCAGTAAAAATTTGGAGGTAGGGGTCGGCTCAGGAGCCCGGGGGGAATGGTAGAGTCTCTCAGGGGCACCATGGGAAGACCTGAGAGCCAGCAGAGGGCTGGAAGGTAGGGTCAGCCAAGAAGCAGCAAACAGCACTTAGGAAGAATGAGAGGCAGGAAAGTCCCCTCAGGGGCTTACACCACATGCAGTGACCAAGAGAGGGCAGTGTGGTTGGTCAGGTGACTGTCAATGTGGCCAAAGAACAAGTCCCAGCAGCTCCCAGGTCTTTAGAAGGAATTCTGGGTCCTTGGCAGACAGCCAACACCAAGTGGCTCGCTTCACAGAGGGTACTGGTCCATCGGAGCGCCAACCAGGGGTAGACTGATCACAGTAACAGCTCCATGGACAGGGGTCTGAAAAGCCAGCGTGCTCCGCCCACCCTTCGCCACGGGCAGCCTCCCCTCCCCCAGTCCCCTGTGGGGTCACTGACTGAGATAAACAAAGGTGGGGGAGCCCCCACTTTCTCCATAGTCGCTGCTAAAGCTCCCTGGCCAGCTCCCCGGGGCCCTCGTCCTCATTCCCAGAACCCTGTCTCGAAGTGCGTCCACCACAGGGCACCTGGCCAGGACTTTGGAATGCGAAACAATTTCATGAAAATTGGCCAAGACAATTCTTTTGTATTTGCCGGTTATTGTGATCCGTGATGGCAAGAGAAACGTGGCCCCCGGGACTGAATCCCCACGGTGATTCTCACAGCGATCCACAAGGTCGCCAGCCAGACCAAGGCCGAGATGGAATTCCTGTCCTCACCACTCAGGGCTTCAGGTCAGCTCAGAACCCTGACAAGAATCGATATATATATATATATATATATATATATATATATATATATATATATATATATATGTTTTAAAAGATAGAAATGAATTTTAGGTCACCTGGGTCAGACCACTGGATCCCTCGAATTAAAGAAAGGCACTGTATCACCCCTGTTGCGTGTCTCCTTGAAAGACTCACCTATGCACTGTGTTTCCTTTGGGCTGAGCCAGCTGTGTGCTTTGACTTGCAAAGCTACAAATGGGGAAGTCTCGGCCAGGGGAAGGTGTTTAGGAACAGAAACTGGGTACCTCAGTGAACCGAACACGAGAGACCAAATGGAGAACAGAAATTGACGGGCTGATATTTTGGTTCCCTGGGTGTCAGGCTCCATTGTATCTATGATCGTGTGTTTTCTCTCGTGGTTTGGGTGTCTTTTGCTAACATGATTTTATGAGACATGAACCAAATGCTTGCTTGAGGATTGTAGGCCCAAAATTTGTGTGGATTCTCCGGGAAACTTTTATGAGAAGGTATTTTATGTTCCTTTAAAATGTGTAAGCTGGTGCAGCTGCTGAGCTCTGACTCACATTAGTTGTTACTACTTAATTTTTACCTCCTGCTTTTTAAAAGATATTTTTTATTGATTTCAGAGAGAAAGGGAGAGGGGGAGAGAGAGATAGAAACATCAATGATGAGAGAAAACCATTGACCACTGCCTCCCGCACGCCCCTTACCGGGGATGGAGCCTGCAACCTGGGCATGTGCCCTTGACTGGAATCGAACCCGGGACCCTTCCGTCCACAGGCCAACGCTCTATCCACTGAGCCACACCAGCCAGGGCCTCCGGCTTTTGCAACGGGAGCATGTGTGGAAGGAGGAAGTGTGTGTGCATTAAAGGTGCTCCTTTTCATTATTGTGGGGTATGAGGCTGAGAAAAGCAACCTACAGCAGAGTCCAGGACCTGGCATTGTTTCCTCTGCCCATGCCTTTCTCTCTCTGGGAAGTAATACTCCAAAGATGAGGCAAATGCTCATCCTCATCTTCCTCATTTTGCTCAACTGACAAATGTTTCCTGAGTACCTGCAATGGGCCAGGCGCCGTGCTCAGCACGGGAGATACTAGCACAGGGCCGGCCAAGATCCCCGCGCCAGGTCTAGCAAAGAGAAGCACAATTAGCCAGAGAACAGTAAGTACACTCCGGAGCTATTGATTTCAGGTGGTAAAAACGTAAGGCGAACAGAAAACAGGGCTCTGGGAGAGGTTGCAAGGGAATGGCACGGGGAGGTCTCTTTGGAGAAGGAGGCATTTGAGCAGAGACTCGAATGACAGCAAAGGAGCCGACCCTCCAGGGATGCCAGGATGGGGTTCCCAGCAAGTGTGTGTGTGTGTGTGGGGTGGGGGGGTGGGGGGAAGCCTGGTTATGGGCAGGAGCCTGATGCATTCAGAGCCTGAAGGAAGCCAGGAACACAGGGAGGAAGGATCTTACTCTAATAAGATGGAGAAACCATGAATTGGAAGGAGTAAGAGGGGCAGCAGGAAGCCAATTAAGAACCGATTGCTCACTTCACTTAGTTTAAGCATCTCCAGGCCCCCCCCCCCCCCATGCTGTCTCAAAAGGATCAAAGGAAAGATTTCCTTTTTCTTTAAATAGTTGAGTAGTATTCCATGGTGTAAATGTGCCACGGCTTTTTAATCCACTCATCTACTGATGGGCACTTGGGCTGTTTCTAGATCTTGGCAAATCTAATGAACAAAATAAACGGATGAACAAAATAGAAACAGAAGCATGGATATATGGAACAGACAGCTATCAGAGGGGAGGGGGGTTGAGGAACAGGATGAAAGAAGGTGCAGAGATGAAGCAACACTGACACACAGACAACAGAGGGAAAGGAGAGTGGGGTGAGGGGAGGTGCACAAAGTGGGGGAGATAGGGACAGAAAGAGACTTTGCTTGGGGTGATGGGTGCACAGTGCAGTGTGTGGATGATGTTCTATTGAGCTGTACACTTGAAACCTGTATGACGTTGCAAACCAATGTCACCCCAATAAATTCGATAAAAAAATACAATAAGCCCAGCCAGTGTGGCTCAGTGATTGAGCATCAATCTATGAACCAGGAGGTCATGGTTCTATCCCCAATCAGGGCACATGCCTGGATTGTGGGCTTGATCTCCAGTAGGGGGCGTGCAGGAGGCAGCCGATCAATGATTCTCTCTCATCATTGATGTTTCTATCTCCCTTCCTCTCTCTGAAATCAATAAAAAATATATATTTAAAAATAAAATAAAATAAACTTCCTATGCTTCAAAAAAAAAAGAGCCTATTGGAGTAGGTCAGGGAAGTAACAATGGGACTTGAACTTGGGGGAAGTAATGGATATAAAAAGAAGGGGACAAATTGGGGGTATATATATATATATTTTTTAAATACATGTTTTATTGATTTTTTACAGAGAGGAAGGGAGAGGGCGAGAGAGTTAGAAACATCGATCAGCCGCCTTCTGCACACCCCTTCCTGGGAATGTGCCCGCAACCAAGCTACATGCCCTTGACTGGAATCGAACCTGGGACCCTTCAGTCCACAGGCCAATGCTCTACCCACTGAGCCAAACCCGTCAGGGCTAGGGGGTGTATTTTGGAGGAAAACCTAATGGGACTTGCTGATGCACTAGAGGTAAGGAATGAGAACAAGGTGAAATGATTGTTAGGGTGTTTTGTCTGAGCTGCTTGGTAAATGCTAGAACTTTTAAGATGGCAAAAGCAGGGAGGGGGAGGGGGACACGTGCTGAAAGTGGTTGCTGTTTGTTGTTTGTTTTGTTTTTCATTGATTTCCAGATCCCTAGTTCGAGATGCCTACTCGACATACAGTGAGATATTGAGGAGGTAGGAAGCTACACAGCTTGGGAACAGCTCCGGTAAAGGTGCACTTTCCCAAGTTTATCCATAGGCAGGTGCTCACTGGAGCCGTGAGATTAGATGGAACCCTCAAGCGACAGAAAGAGTGAAGAGAAACAAACACGAAGGTGGTCCCAGGATCAAGCCCCGAGGCTCTCGTTTGGTCTTCCTGGAAACTTCAAAGTTAAAAATGACATATTAAAAAAAAAAAAAAAAAAAGACATGTTTTGTCAGCCTTTTAACAAAGAGTTATGCAAGTACCAAGTTAGAGTTGCAACAGATACCTTAGATGCAAAAGAACCTTACAAAACGTGGTTGACAGTTCATGCGTGTGGTATTTGTTTGTGAAAATACTGAGCTATATATGGACCAAGTCCCATAAAAACAAGTAACAGCGCTGCTTATTACCACACATTGACCTTTGGCTAATCATCACCAGATCTAGGAAAACACAATGGTTGCATTTGGTCACTTTGAACACTAGAGGGAGATATATTCACCTGCAAATCAGAGAGAAAAAAATCTTAATTTTTTTTTCCCTTATAGAACTGTCCTTTTACCATAGAATACCTTAAATTTTGATATTTTTGCAATAGCCAGTAAGTTATTCATGCATTACAGCTTAAATAAATTACACGTGCTTGGAAAGTAAGCCAGTTTCTTTGTGAAACCAGGCTTTCCTAAAAGGCTACGCTGTGTGCCGTACTTTCAGTTGGTAACTTCGTCCTTTTTCTCTCGTACAATGTAAAGCAGTAACATAGAAATTCATTCATTTTTATGTGAATAAATATCCCAGTGACCCCAGGAATTCTGGGAGTGTGCTCATTGTAAGCCGAAGTCTCGAAAGCTCTGACTCTCGACCTCACGTTGAAGGACGTTGGGAATGTGCTTCATCGCGTTCAGGTGGCTTACAGGCCATTGGCACTGACTTCACTCTGGGCTTTTTATTTGCCCAATAAAATGCTCTTCGACTTTGCTCGGTAATCAAATAGATATGCCGTGTTTTCATGCTTGCCCGGAGCAGCTGACAAACTTTCTCTTTGTTTGCTTTGGTAATCTTTCCAAAGAACATACTATGTAAGGCCGTCCCCTCTCCTGATCAAAGGTTGAGCATGCACCCTGTCCAGCAAGGCTTGGCCTACTAAACACTTTGTTTGACCTTGTAGCTGACTTAGTAAGTCCTCTTCTCCATAACTTCGATCCTGAAATGCTTCTGGTAATTAAAGGGGAAACATGTGTTTTCTGTTTCCTAGGGACGAGTATAGTGTAGGAAAGACGCTATTTTCTGGAGTCAGAGCTGGTAGGAACCCTGGCTTTACGTGGTTGTTAACTAAATGTATTGTGGTAATTATTTCACAGTATAGACATATACTAAGTCACTATGTTGTACCGGCAAAATGAATACGATGTGATATGTATTCATTTGAAAGATACCTCAAAAAAACACAACAAATCCTGACTCTAACCCTATTGGTGGGGGAAGGCAAACAGGTTACTTTGCATCTCTGAACTACCATTTTCTTTTCTCCAAATGAGAATCACAGCCTTTTGAAGTTGCTGTGGGGACTGGCACAGACAATGAGTAAGAAGCATCGGGCTCAGCTCCTAGGAAACAGCAGGCATTCCAAGTTCACAGGGCCTTCCCCTTCCTTCCACGTGACATGCCTTGTACAGCGGCTCTGTGAACCACATGTTCGTAGATGACCTGCTCTGAAGTGTTTGTCCGGTGCTGGTGAGATGTACACAAGGTGACCCGGACCACGCGGGATCCGGGGCGCGGCGTGGGGTCCGAGCTGCATGGCCCTGTGCTCTGCATGACCAGGTCGGACAGAGGGCCTCCCCAGGGACCAGCCACTTCTGGAGAGGGGCTTGGGAGCAGGGGCAGAAAGGGGGGAAGCACTGAACAGGGTGACATCTGTTATCCCCGAAAGGAATGAACTCCCCTTTCTCTCCACAAATGTAAGTTCCACCCTACCCCCCACCTCACCCCAATAAAGGTCAAGTTCAGATCCTCCTTCCTCCAGGGACACCTTCCCAGCCTCAATAAACCCATCTCGGTGAACGCCTCTCAGACTTATCCAGTGCAGTGCTCTGGCGATTCAGGCCTGACGTGGCGGCATAAGCATGTCCCGCATCCGTATGTCCCCAGCCAGGGTGGTTCTTAGGCTGAAGGCACGGTTGCTCCTGTGTCGTGTACCCAGTGCTTCGCTGTAGCACACGTCACAGCGCGGTGTGCACGGTGTGGAGCAGACCTCAGCTTTCCTTCGACTTCCTTGGCCGCGTGCACTTGGACAACAGAGCTCATCGAGGGCACGTGCGCAGGTAGGTTTAAAGGATGCTGCTGGCCGCCTCTGAAAAGCATCTCCTTCATGTGAACTATAGAGCCTTAAAAACGAAGAACCGAGCCCTGACCGGTGTTGCTCAGTGGATAGAGCATCGGCCTGCAGACTCAAGGGTCCCAGGTTTCAGGTCGAGGGCATGTACCTTGGTTGCGAGCACATCCCCAGTGGGGGGTGTGCAGGAGGCAGCTGATCGCTGTTTCTCTCTCATCGATGTTTCTAACTCTCTCTCCCTCTCCCTTCCTCTCTGTAAAAAAGAAAAAAAAAGAAAGAACCGAAACGTATGCATATCATGCTCACGTGTGTGCGGGCACCATGATTTCCGGTGAGTATCCACTCTCGGTTGGGACAGAGTCATGACAGTGATGTAACGGCCATCACTTACGGAGGCACGATAGCAGAGAGAGTGTTTGGTAAACATCTCCAGCACCAGCAAGCCAATGCTTTTTTCTTTTGAAACCCCTTAGTCACTCTTATTATTGGGCACGAAACGTATCAATGATGATTTGACACCTTTAAAATTCTCGGATTGCCAGGCAATAACCCCACGTTTACCTCCATGGACCTGAAGCGGAGAGCGAAGTGTTATTTATATTTGAGCTGCAGAACAAAAGGGAGCTGGAGCTGCAACTAGAACGCTCGTCAAGGTCATAACGTGTAAAGACACATGGAAGGGATCACCTGTTCCCACGTGTCAAACCGTCACACAGCAAAGGCAGGGGCCTCGGTGCTGACCCCCGCGCAGCTCTGTGGTGCTCACCTGCAGGGGGCTGTGCCGTGGGGCGCCCCCGTCCCTCTGCGGGGCACCTGGGCAAGGCCACCTGCTCCTCAAGAGCACAGCGCAGGAATGTGCTTCCGAACACTAATGATTCCACTCGAAGCAACACCATTTTCTGAAGCGGCATGGCGATGTGTTTCTAAATGAATACAGCGGGTCCTCGGGTCACGTCGGAGACCCGCTCCTACGGCGACGGAACGCGGTTTTCGCCGTTAAGTCGGAACCCACCTCCATGAGCACCCACGTCACTCACGTGGAGCACACACACAGCAGCAATGGAGTGACACCGTAAAAATATGTAAAAGAAAGATAACAATTCCTGACCTTTACTTGTGGTAAATAAATAATAAAAAACATAAAGCACCTCTGTACAGACGTCGAAAGGATGGAACTTTATATATATAGATATATCTATATATATATGGGAGATGGTGACGTATGTGGAGTCCGACGTACCCTGAGGACTGCCTGTAGTAAGGTAATAGCAATCGTTCTGAAGAGGTAGATGTAGAAAAATGGTAGATGTAGAAAACAGAGGTCCCCTTCCCTTCCGTTTCTAGTCATCTAAAAGTCTCTTAGCTGCTAAGTTAAATGTTTAATCGATACTGTCTTCTACAGTTTACATAAGGTCTCCTCCCTTTCATATCCCAAATCCTCAGGTGGGTGATCTTTACTCATCTGACCCACTTTCCACCGCCCTGCCACTGGATCTCCTTGGAAATCCTCTCTTATCTGGCTCGACTGCCACGACCCATGGAAAGAGCCTTAATATCCGGATGACCTTGACCCACTTCTCATTTTTTTTACTCCCCTCCACCACGTGGTGCTGTTATAACTTCCTCCTTAGGGTTACATCCTTGCGTGACCGCCTCGCCTCGTCGCCTCATTGCTCTAGTTCTCTCCCACTCATTCCTTCCCTATCAGTGTCTGGTGGCTCTGCTGGTGCCCTCTCCCCTCAGGTCTCATGCCAACAGCTTGTCTACTTTTAAAGCTTCATTAATCACCTTGATGCTTGTGGCTCCTGAGTCTATGTTCCTTTCTAGCTTTTGTCTCCACTGAATGCCTACCTACCTCTTGTGCCCAATTATCTATATGATTTTTCCCTTTAATTGCCTTTCTGTCCAAAACTACGGATCCATGTTTATTATAGAAATCGTATAATGTCATGTAAAAAAGCACAAGGAAGGAAATTTAAAACATCTTTAAACCTACTACTCTACCACTGCCAATATTTTGGTTTCCCTTCAGGCTATCTATTGTTCTATATCCACCTATCTATTGATTGATTGATCAATTGATCTATATATACGTTTGTCATCACTGGGTGATAGTTTACCCATTAGTATTATGTGACTAGTTTTTAAAGATATTTAATCATATACCATAAGCATTTTTCCCTGTCATTAAATATTCTCCTACAATAAAATATTTAATAACTACATGTTATAAATCTCTTTATCTTGAAGCAACATTTCTAAATTTTCCCTCCACTTTAACTTCGTAGCCTGAATAAACTCATATTCTTTACTATTTCCTAAATCAACATTATTATTTTTTACTAGGTAGTCATATCTGAGTTCTTGATATTTCTTTCTTAGGGTGCTTTTAAGTGATTTATTTATGTTTTCCAATTTCCTATGTAATAGTCTCTTTACACAGAACCATCTATTTTTTTTCTTATAGTAACATTTCTAAATATATCAGATCATTAGCACACTGATGATTAATTAGAACATTGGAAAAGAAGGACTTAGCCATAATTGCAGCAAATATTAAAATACTAGAGGCTCGGTGCATGAATTCATATACCAGTGGGGTCCCTCAGCCTGGCCTATGGGATCAGGCCGAAACTGGCTCTCCAATATCCCCCAAGGGGTCCCAGATTGTGAGAGGGCGCAGGCCAGGCCAAAGGACCCCATCAATGCACAATTGGGCGGAGAAGGATGCAGGAGGTTGGCCAGCCAGGGAGGGACCGTGGGAGGGTTCCAGGGTGTGTCCGGCCCATCTTTCTCAGTCCCAATCCGCTGGACCCCAGCAGCAAGCTAACCTACCAATCGGAAAATCTGCCCCCTTGTGGTCAGTGCACATCATAGCGAGTGGTTGAGCAGCCTTAGCATATCATTAGCTTATTACGCTTTGATTGGTTGAACAGCCAACTGGATGACTGGACACTTAGCATATTAGGCTTTTATTATATAGGATAAGAAGAAAGCATTCTGGATAGTGTTATGTCCACATGTTTGAAACTTAAATGACAGGGACAAATTCCTAGAAAATAGTAACTTATACCAAAACAGACTCAAAAAGAAATAGAAAATCTGAATGATTGTGTAATCATTATTTTAATTGAATCAGTAATTAAAAGAGTTCTCAAATGCTAAACACCAGCTCAGAAAGTTCCATATGTGAATTCAATGGAACATTCAAGGAACATATTCTAATCTTAAACTTTTCCTAAGATTGGAAAAAGAGGGTAATATCCCAACTAATTGAATAAGTCCAACGGAACCTTGCTCATAGAATTAGGCAAAAGACAATATGAACAAAGAAAATTATAGGCCATTCTCACTATGGAAAACCCCAAAACAAAATATTAGCAGGCCAAATTGAATACTACATAAAAATGCAAGAATTGTTTAACACTAGAAAAAGCTACTAATATAATTTACCCCATTGTTGTACAATAACAATGTATTTGGTCTTTGTCCTATATTCCTGGCACAGAGCTCATAAAATCCTTGGAATTTCCTGAGGGATAGGAATGTCTTTATTATTCACCGTGAGCCCCTTCCTACTCTACCTTCAGGATGGGAGCTGGCCACCAGAAAGACCACATAGGAGTGTGCTTCAAACTCTCAGTCCCCCGGCCACACCTCTGAGCAGGGGAGGGATCGGGGAGGGAGGGGGACTAGAAATTGTTCAATCACCAATAATCAATGAATTAATCAATCATGACTATGTGATAAAACATTCTTGAACAGTGAGTTTCGGGACGTTTCCAGTGGGTGAGCACCTCAGTGTACTGGGGAGACAGTGGCATGCCTGGCGAGTGCATGGGAGCTCTATGCTTGCACTCCTCTACCCCATTACCTGGCCCTATGCACCTCTCCCATTTGGCTGTCCCTCACTTGTATCCTTTATAGTAAAGCTGTGCTCTGTAGAGCTTTTCTGAGTTCTGTGTGTCATCCTATGGAATTATGGAACCGGCGGGGATGGGGGGAGAGAGGCGGGGAGTGAATCAAGGAGAAGATGGCAGGAGGAGTGTCAGCAAGCCCTCCAATGTAACTGTTTTCAGGGCTCACGCTGACATTTCTTACCTCCATTGGTCGGAGTGGTTCAGAATTTAAGTGGGAAAGAACCATTTTTTAATTGACCTTTTAATTCACCAATACATATGATTTCTAAAATGAAGAATTCTTCTGAATCAAAATAAACAGATTAGCCAAGATTGAAACCAGGATCCCCAATGACTTGCAAACTTTGCACTTACTGCAAAAGTTTTGGTACATGGCCCCTCTCCTGCTCTTATTCTCTCTGAACTGGCACTGAAAACCCTTTCATTGACCAGTGACCGACGCTAAGCCAGCCACATGCCTTCCTAGTTTCCTGCCCAATGAGACACGGTGACCAGGTCAGATTGGCCCATTTTAGAGCAAAGCTTTTTGCACTTCCTGCTCTGCTTCCGCTTCCTTCTTGCTCTAGCTGTGGGAATCTTCCTTTCTTAGGGGACTTCAGCAACTGCCCCATGAACTCAAGTCATGCTTGGTGAATCTCCAGCCTCACCTTTACTTCTATTTTTAAATTCTCCTTGGCCGAGAGCTCCTTCCAAAAATCAACACATCGTGACTCTGAGCCAGCACGTGCGCCTTCCAGGGGACCCTCCTGTGGAACCAACTCTGAGCACTGCAGGCTCCTTTCAGGAGTGTGGCCCTGAGCAAGCTCTTCTCTGTCTACCCCCTCCTGCAGGTGTTCATTTCATTCCGCAGCCCACCTCTGCCACGGGAATCTTTCATCTAAAGAAGAGAATTTCCACTGATCATATTTCTGCCAAGACTCGGTCCCATCATGCTTTTCCACCCGCAAACCTCTAGCACACATGCGCACGTGCACACACACACACACACACACACACACACACACACACTTTATAGCATGACTAGCACCCACTGTCAGCACCTCTCTCCACACTCACAGAAACAAGATGCTTTTATGCTAAGAGATGGTTAGCATCTTCTTTTGTCACCAAATCATTATCTCTATAGGCTGGCTCTTTAGTATTAGAACCAGCTGATTTCTAGTAAGAATCTTACATCAGGCATTGTGCGTAGCCAAAGAGGCAGAAGGTTTGCTCAAAAACAGTTCTTGTTGGGTCAGCCTTCACTCGATCCTCCCCAGGAGCTGGTATTTCGGGAACAAAATATTACTGGTGAAGAGAAGCAAGTGAAGTGCTTCCAAAAGCAAGAACGTGTGTCACCAACGACAGGGTAAAGTTTCAAGGCCGTACAGTAAAGCAGCTGTTAAATGATTTACGAGAAAATGTCTCCAAAGCATAACAGAGGCTTCCTCCTACAAAGGAAATATTTCCCTTCCAGTCCCTCATATTCAAGTTCAGTGTGTTATGCGCTCAAGACACCCCTCCAGCGGAATGTGGGGTTTTCAGCATCACCTCCGCCTCGGGGTCTTGCATCTCATCTCAGGTGTGAGATTCATGCTGTGCGTTCTCCACTCCAGAGGCCCATTCCACTCCAGAGGTGCCGTTCCCAGTGTCAACATCACAGGCCAGGGCTCCGCTTCCCAGGCACGCAAGTGACTCACGCGAACTGCGCACATCAGATAAGCTGCCACTTTCAATTAGGTCGTAGCGCTGCCAGCAGGCACCGTGTGATTTACCGGGCGGCCCGGACCATCGCCAAGCACTGCTCCCAGGGGCAGGGGTGGGGGGCACATGTCAGAGAGGGAGAGAAAATGGACAGCTTCCATCCTCTTTACCGGGATGACCGGCGCCCAGAGCCTTTCTCAGGGGTCCTAGCGCCCGAGCCTTCCCGCCAAGTCCTGGTGGAGGCCAGTGAAGGCGACAAGAGAGTGAAGGTGCCCCCAAGGTGGGTGGCACCTTGTCCTGCCACTGCTTTGCAGCCCAGAGCAGTGACCTGTGGGGGTCACCCACGCAACCCAACGGGCCGAAGAGCTCTGAACACTTGTCCAAACAGCACTTCCCCATTCAACCTCATCCCGACTGCTGACCCACCAGACCTCTAAGTAGGCGTGTCGGAAACATTCTGGACGCTTCTGTGTTGTGTGTACCTGGAAAACAACCTCTGGCTCCATCTACAAGGAGGCCTCGCCTGTGCAAAGGGCCCTGCGGCCGTGCTGAGGGGCAGTGACTCCGGGGACGGATCCGCACGGGAAAAGCCCGGGTGGCTGTGGAGAAGAGGCACAGCTGAAGCCAAAGCAAGAAGGGAGTAAGTGGAGAGAAAACAGAAAGACTCACGGACACGGACAACAGTATGGCGGTTGCCAGAAGGGAGGAGGGGTAGAGGGATATAGATGAGGGTCAAAGGGGGATAAATGATGATGGAAGGGGACTTGACTTGGGGTGATGAACAGAGGATGTACTGAGTGCACCTGAAACCTGTATAGTAACCAACGTCACCCCAATAGAGTCAATCAAAAAGAAAAGAAAAGCACGGAAGTGTTCCCTGCACCTGCCTCCTCACTATTGTGAACATGCACCCACTGCCCCACCGCCGGCCCGTGCTGCCAGCGGCGTGGGCGGCCTCTGGAGAGGGGCGTCCCAGCACCGCGCTGCGGCCGGGCCCTGACTGGTGCTCAGGACGCTGCTCTTCGCTTTGGATGTTCAGAGAGGACGCTTGGCTCCAAGCTGCACATCTGTTCACGGAGCCTCCAGGCTAAACATCTGCTTTTCTAAAGCAATGGAAATGGTCCCGTGACGATGAGAACACCCATACAGGAGTGGTTGGCCCCCTAATCGGGACATGCCAGCCACATGTCCGCGTCTGATGGACCGGAGCAGGAGGACCGAGCCACCTGAGAGCGGGCTCGGGCTCCGGAGGCCACGCAGCAGCGAAGGTTGGTGTCCCCGGGCCGGGGAGTCAGCCCTGCTCTGCTCGGGAAAGATAAGAGGCACCGCGTGCTCTGGGTGAAATGGTTTAATTTGGGGAAAATGTAGAAAGCAATTTACAAAAAACAAATTCCAGGGCCTATGGAAGGTCCCTATCTGAGCAGGCGCCTGGCTGGCCCATGACGATGCCTTCTCCCTTTATGAAAACATCTAACCTTCAAGGTTGTCTACAACTGTTTACCACATGGAGCCTCTGGGTGGCACTGATAAGGAGGGAAGCCACTTCCCATGATGCTCTGCTCCGTCTGGGCAGAGGCCTCCCCACCTACGAGCTGCCACCCCATCCCAGCAGGAGCAGCTGCGGAGTCTGGCTCCCGCAGGGCGCACCCCAGGGCCGCGTGGCTCCGTGTGCAGGACTGCCTGCCTTGGGGCCAGGTCCAGAGCTCTGGTTTCAGATGTGCGTCAGCTTCCCTTCCGCACACAGTGGGTGTGCGTGTCCCTGGGAGGGCCGCCCCCCTGGGTTCCTGCTCTCTCCCTTTTGCTCATGGACCCCTGGCCTGGCTCAGGGATCAGGCGGCGATGTGGGCAGAGCAGTGAGGCTCCGGCCCAGGGGAGAGCCAGGGATTGGTGGAGGGATCAACCCAAGAAAGAAGCACTGCGTAGGGGCTTTGGGGAAAGGCTTTCCTCCCTAATTCAAGGCGCCTTGACATGACTGAGCAGCTGAAGGAATCCGCGCAGCCACCCTACTTCTGGACTTGCTGTTTGGGAAAAGGATAAATCCCTCTTGTTTAAACCCCATGTGGGCGTGGTGGAAATGGCAACGAAAAGCATCCCCACGGGGCCTCGGTGGTAAGAGCCGGGAGTTTACTTTCAGTTTCTGAATGGGGCTCACAAGCCACGGGCTCTGAGTGCCTCCGGAGGCCGAGAAAATGAGCACTCACGGTGAGCCGTGTGCGTGGAGGCGATGGCGGTTGAAACGGTTTAGAGAAGCAGTAACAGTTTCTGGAGGTTGTGATCATGAAGTTGTCACATACAGAAGCTCAAAATAGTACACCAAGACGCCGTGTCAATGTCCAATGTAAGGGTGGAGAGGAGGCAAGACGCATGGGTCACTCCGGGCAAAATCAGGGCCACCAGCTAGGAACCAAGAGACAATCACTGGCAACGAGAACGATGATGGCAGAGACGGTGGCAGGGAGGAGACAGAAACGGCAGTGTAACAGTGTCTTCAGCATCCTCGCTCCCTCCGCCAGTGCACGTGGGTGACCTGCCTGGGACAGCAGCTCTCAGCCCCTTGGTCTCCCAGGTCGGGTCGCTTTACCTGACACGGTGGGCGGAATAACAGCCTCCACACCCCAACGATGTCCACTGCTAACCCCGGGCACCTGTGACCACGTCACCTTATGTGGCAAAAGGGACTTTGCTGGAGAGATTGAGACAGGAGCCTGGAGTTGGGGAGATGGTCCTGGGCCACCCGGGGAGGCCGACGTCCTTCTAAGAGGACAGGAGGAGACCTGAGCCCGAGGCGGGAGATGCGCAGATGAAGGCAAGAGCGGCCACAACGCAAGGAATGCAGGCGTCTGTAGAAGCTGAACAAGGCGAGGACACGGCGTCTCTCTCTCCCAAACCTGAAGAAGGGCCTCAGCCCCGCCAGCAGCTAGCATTTAGACTTCTGACCTCCAGAACTGTGCGAGAATACATGGGCATTAGAAACTAGCACTCTGGCCTGATCAGGTGCAATGTGTCCCCAACCTCCCTGTGCGCGTTTGGATGTTCCTGCTGTGAGTAACAGAAGCTTCCACTCAAAAGGGCTTGAACGGTTAAGGCACCTATGACCTCACACAGTAACGACCGTCACAGAGTCGACGTGATGTGGGTTGGTTACTTCAACAGCTCCAAGGCAGGCTCAGACAGGCAGGCTCTGCCCCCCAAATTCTTGCTCCGACATTCTCAGCAGGAAGGTTAGGGTCCCTCACGTTCACACGCGGTCGTTGTGGTTCTAATCCCGACATCTTTACACATTCAAGTCCGAAGGCTGGAGGCTTTTAAGTTCCAGATAGATTTCCCCAGAAAGCCACAGCAGCCTTTGCCTGTGGTGGCATCAGCAAGAACTGGATGACTCACTATTTTTCAGCCGGTCTGAGAAGGGGAGTGGAGCCGTGATTCACCTCCTGGGACACGGGAGGGCTGGCCCTGCCTAAGGACCGGGCAGCCTGCTCCCCAGACTGTGTTAGTAGGAAGAAGAGGCGTGGTCGACGGTATGTCTAGCGAACACACACTTCCTACACTCCCTCCTCCCGGGCCTTGAACAGACAACGACATCAGGAGACCCTTCCCCAGCAGAGGGGTCTGCCTTCTGGTGACGTGTGCAAATGTCTGCACCCCTCACTCTTTTTGCTCAAAATCTTCTGTCCTAGAAGTACATCCATTCATTTAATATTGTCCTTTGCTTAGGATAACCCCCAAGTAAATGCTTACTGAATCAAAGGTCAGTAATTGTTATTTTGTGCCTCCAATGGTTTTATTTTTTTACTAGAGGCCCAGTGCACGGAATTTGTGCACTCAGGGGAGGGGGGGACCTTAGCCTGGCCTGCGCCCTCTCACAATCTGGGAGCCCTTGGGAGATGTCCAACTGATGGCTTAGGCTTGCTCCCCAAAGCCGCCAGTCAGACATCCTTAGACGCTGCCACAGAGGCAGGAGAGGCTCCCACCACTACCCCTGCACTCGCCAGCCATGAGCCCGGCTTCTGGCTGAGTGGCACTCCTCTTGTGGGAGTGCACTGACCACCAGGGGGCAGCTCCTGCGTTGAGCGTCTACCCCCGGGTGGTCAGTGTGCGTCATAGTGACCGGTTGTCCTGCTGTTCGATCAATTTGAATATTAGCCTTTTATTATATAGGATTGCTTGATTCTCAACAGCTGGGCAGATACTTAGAATCTATTGAGGATTTCATTAATGTAAATATTAACGGTGTATTGAATAAAAATAAAAATACTAACTTTTAATAGCATTTTCTCTGGGCCTGCCATTATACTGAGGGCCTTATGCAACTCTTTTTTCCCTTAGCTCTGTGAAGATCTACTGTTTTTAATGCCCATTTTATACATAAACCATTGCTAATCCATAAACTCCTCCTTGGAAAAGGTTAAGCAAATGGCAAGGAGTGGCTCTCTAATGCTATTTGAAAAGGAAGTAAAACCAATTTAGGAAAAATGGCCTAATACTTGATATAAACGATAGGAGAATTTTACACTATATTTCAAAGAAATTCTTTTTGATGTAAAATTAAACAACCTAAGTAGCATTCTCACCTACACTGAGGGTGGGATGCAAATGAAAAGTTTCTCTTGGTGTCTATGGGAAAGGCACTAAGAGAAAAACAATAACCCTTCTAAGTGGTGGTCTAACATTCATGACTATAGAGAAGCCATGAGCTCTCCGAGAGGTGATTTGGAATGAAGATCTACTCGCTAGAGACTGATATTTTAATGGCTTCTGTACATTTGTAGAATTATTTTGAACTTTTTCTGAACTAGCATCTTCTTTTTATAATGGGTATGGGGTATTGTGCTATAACCATTCCAGACCAAAAATAAAGGGTCTGTATTATGTTTTAACTACTGGGTTTTGTAACCACTATTTATGTACCTTATTGTTATTGGGTTTAGCCATAATGGAACCAAATGATTTCATCAGTTCTTACATACGGATAGAGACAGGGATAAACTGCTTGTTAATTTCACTGTGATTCCCGCCAGGAGAGCGAATGATGCCTGTGTGATGCTCATGCTGGTTGGCACTGCCGTGGAGATTGAGGTGCTTTTTAAATAATCTCCGGTAGGCATTTCTGTACCCAGGGAACAAAAACTCCCTCATCGGAACCCTATAAGATCTGACAAAGGTTTAAGTGAGGTCAGGCAGTTATTTCAACACGGCACTGGAAGTGCATGTTCCAATTGCAGATGGTAATTTTCAAATTCTGGAAAATATACCAACTGCGCACAGGGGAGTAACAGCTGGCACGGTCCTGGCCATTCAGAAATAGGTTCTTCTTTTTAAAAAAATATTCTTATTGGTCTCAGAGAGGAAGGAAGAGGGAGAGAGAGATAGAAACATCACTGATGAGAGAGAATCGTTGATTGGCTGCCTCCTGCAAGCCCACAACCTGGGCACGTGCCCTGACCGGGAATCGAACCGTGACCTCCTGGTTCATAGGTCGACGCTCACCCACTGAGCCACGCGGGTCGGGCCAGGTTCTTCCCTTTTTGACATGAAACATCCGCACATTTCCACAGGACTTTCTGCCTATACATGCCCCCATCTGAAATGTGCATTTTGCATTTGTTTTGGACCCTTTAAGATTCCACAGACCTTGAACTTCTCAGGACAGAACATTTGTATTTGTTCGGCCAGATACTGTTTGCATCCAATTATTAAGTTAGTTGGAAAGAGAATAATGATATTATTCCTCTTTCATGCTTATCACTCGACATTCTTTTCCTTGACATTTTTTGCAGATATAAACTTGGTTCATGAGCTGCAATCCTGTTTACTGCTATCCAATATCAAAGGCAGGATTTGGCACGCCAGTTTCCTTGGAGAAAAGAACGTGAGTCGCTAATTCAATTACATACGGAACTGAATTGGAGAGCCCCGGACTACTTGCCAATGATGTTTTTGTAGCCACAAATAACCCAGTGACTCAGCATTTTACTCTGGAGTCAGCTCAGAATAAGGTCCGCTCTGAGCCTTATTAGTCCTTCGTATGCACGTTTCTGCAGGTGGTCATTTAGTGCCCACCCTGCACACGTCCATTCAGAGCTGACCAACACCATGCCTGGCTGGCAAACATGAAGGTGCCCTTCAACCCCCAAGTCCTATAGCTGAGGCATCTAACTAAAGGAGGACAGTCCCAGAAAAAAATAATCCAAAGCTTTTTTTGTTGTCAATCTATTGTTAGGATATTTGGTATTCAATTCTTTTTTGAAATCTTGCTTCTCAAATGTAATAAGAGGAGAAATAAAAAATGGCTGATAAACCATGAAAAGATGCTTGGCTTCAAAGTGATAAAATAGGGAACTAATTGAAAATTGGTAAAACCCAATGTCGGCCAGGGTGGGGTAGCAGGCACTCTCAGGAACTGTTAGGCCTTAAAATATTAGTGCAATTTTTCCAGAAGAAAAAAAAATGAACCAATATTTTGCACATTCTTTGACCTTGAAATGCTACTTTTAAGAAATTATCTTAAGAACATAATTATGAATGTACATAAAGATATGCCTTCAACGATAATGGCTGCATTGTTTTCATAGCAAATAGTTTTTAAAAAATGAACATTCAAAAATAGAGGTTGGTTAAAAAAAATGCTATCCCCATACGATGATATCATATGTAATCATTAAACATAGTGCTACAGTATTTTGCGGCAAGAATGAATTTATGGTACATTAAGCAAGAGTCACTGCCGTGCTGTGGTTATTCCTAAAAATAGGGGTCTAAGCTGATTTAATTTTTTGTTTCTTTGTACTTCTTATGGGGACTGCATGTACCACTTCAATAAAAATTACAAAATAGGTAAAAAATGTATAAAATATACTGTAACACTTCTTAAATTGCATAAACTTCTAAATGCTGTTAAAGCAAACAGATACTGGCCATCACCTTATAATGCCTGTGAGAGTAACTGTATTAAAATGTATATTTTGCCAGTTTTTATCCATTGAAGTCCCAATGGCGCAGGCTGTGGTATCAGTGGAGGAAGGGTAACCACAGGGAACTCTCCCACCCCTGCTGGACACGTTGTGCAGTGGACAGCGGGGCTCGGTCCGCGGGAAGCACGTGGAATACAGGGAGACGGCACCCTGCGGGTCCCTCTGCAGTCGAGTGCGCAGTCCCAGCGGGAGAGAGCCAGCGCTCATTGGTACCGAGGGGGCCCCTACTGGCTGTGTAGCCTTGGCCCGCTCACTTAACCCCATCGACACACGAATAACGCCATAGCTGCCCCTTCCACGCGGGAGGAGGTGTAGGCGAGAAAGGCAGAATTTGCATTGTCCGTGGAAAATAAGAACTCAGGAAACCTTGCTAGAATGCCATCACTCCCACCCGTGGCTTCCTCCCGTGGCTGGTACAGCGGAAGCTCCTGCTCAATTCTCTGGGGCCAAACCTGAGGAGGGACGTCAAAGGCCGAGGTCAGCCCCCACCCCCACTTCCTCAATGTCCCCCAGGAGATGGGAAGTGCAATCCGAGGAGAAGGATTGAACTTGGAAATGCCCTTGCATTCCTCGTGCGTGTGTGTGCGCGCATGTGTGCGCGCATGTGTGCGTGTGTGTGTGTGTGTGCGCGCGTGTGTGCGCGCGTGTGCGTGTGTGTGTGTGTGTGTGTGTGTGTGTGTTTGCCTTCATGGAATCCTTTTGTTGGGGGGAAAAGAAAGGCAGAAGAGGCACAGCTCCCCAGCCCAGGCTGCGGCCCTGGGCGAGATCCATTCCGGGCTTGTGACCCACAGCCCGCAGGGGCCATGCTTCCGGGATCCTGTTTGAACTGCATGGTTCTCTTCTCCCCCTTAACGCTGTTTAAGTGCCACCCAACGCTGCAGACCCCCGATGGCTGGGAAGTGTGGTGATGAAGCCCCCGGATGCGGGTCCCCACCCAGGGCAGGGCCTGCCGTCCGGACACGCACCCGGGCACTGAGCGCCCTGTGCGGGGGACACCCTTCACCCCTGAGAGGGTGGTGGCTCGGGGAACATGGGGAGACGTGTACTTCACCCGGGAGTGCCCCTGGCCTGGGGGAGAACCGGCCCTCCGGGGCGGGGCGGGGAGACCCGGGTGCTTCCCCAAACACAAACGCCCTGTTCTTCGGATCCCAGAAGGAGATGTCATTTAGGACAGGGGTCACCACCAGCAGCTCTCTGCCGAGAACAAAAACCGAAGGCAAACGTGTTTGTGGGCATTCCCCAGAAACCGCGAGGGCCCATCTCAGGGGACGTCGATTCGCGTGGACGCTCGGGGCAGGGGCCCCGCAGGAAATGAAAGGGCATCGGGGCGGAGAAAGGACCACGCCGGTCCCTCCTCTCTCCATCCATCCCTCTGCAAACGGCCACGGGAGGCCCTATTTTTAGCAAAATTGCCAGCACATTTGCCAACAGCTGCTCTGAGCATGTGTCCAGGGCCGGTGCCACCCCCGCCGCGCGGCCAGGTCCAGACCCACCGGAACCCTGTCTCCCAGGCGGGCACGCAGCCAGGAGCACCGCGTGGGGAGGAGGGCGCGGCCCGGGAGCAAGAGGAGTCTGCTCGGCTCTCAAGGAGCGTCCCAGGAAGGAAAGGCCTTTTGAGCTCCCGGTGAGTTCCCCGGCAGTTAGTGGTTTGTCTTGAAATGACAGCAGAGGCGAGAGCTGTGGCCAGAGAGCCTGCCTCCTTCCTCCTGGGGCCGGCCGGGCCCAAAGCAGCAGCCAGCCATGGTGGCTTAGGATGTGCTGCTCAGAGCTCCGTGGCCTCTCTCCCATGATCTATGGAGCAGACAGACAAACACGAAGTCAAGGAAACGGGCCTCGATCGGGATTTTGTAGGCATTTCAAAGCCGAGGGTGCATGAGCACGAGGAAGCGTTGTTTCAGAGCGAGGGCCTGGGAGCCTGGGTGCCCAGCCGTCCTCCCAGACGTCCCTCCAGCACTCGGAGAAGTAAAATCCCAGGGAAGCAGCCGTGGCACTGGGTCAGGAAGGTGCCTCTGATTTCCTGCGTGACTCCCAACGGTACGGTCAAGTTCCATGAAAAGCCACACGCCTCCCCAGTCATCACGATCTCTTAAAAAACAGTGTGTAATTTTAGTTTTACATTTCCGGGAGCCACTGCTAAGTCTGCTTCCCTCCCTTCCTATTAAATACTTGATTATAAAGAAAAGCGTGCTTATCGTAGAAGCACGTGCTTGATTATAAAGAAAAGCGTGCTTATCGGGAAGCATGGGGAAAGCATGGCTCCACCGCCCAGGGGCTGGCCTGGTTAACATACCAACAGATTTTTTTTCCCCTTGGCTTCTTCCTACATGTTTTAACGCCTCGTTGAGATTAGGGTGTGTGTGTGAGTGTGTGTGTATTTTCACTTAATGTATCATAGACATTTTTCCAAGGTCAGGGAGAACACGCCACAATATCACTCCAAAGGCAGCACACTGGTTTATCACACCGATAGGCTGTAATTTGCTTAATGGTTTCCTGCTTGCACATTCCTCACACTCTTTTTGTACGTTCTTGGAGTGTTTTTTTTTTTTTTTATTGCAAGTAATTAGGACCTTTTCTTGCTAAAACAGGACAGAATTGAACCTATGTGTGTTGTAAGTATATCTCTCAAATTTGGGTGCTGACACCAGATATTCTGACTTACCTAATATTTATTTTATTTGATGCAGTTCCTCAAATATTAAGCAGACTTGTATCTAGCCTGTATTAAAAACTCCTAAAAAAACCAATAATAAAAGGTAAGTAACCTGATTTTATAATGGGCAAAAGATTGGAACAGACATTTCTCCAAAGGGACACCAAAGGCCCACAAGCACCTGGCAAAATGCTCACATCGTTACTCACCAGGGAAAATGCATCTCAAAACCACCAAGAGATCTGACTTCACACCCACTAGGCCGGCACTAAGCAAAGAGGCCTCAGCAAGTGCAGGGGAGGGTGTGGAGAAGTGGGAGCGCTGCTGGTGGGAACGTGAGACGGTGTAGCCACGCTGGGGAGCAGGGTGGTAGCTTCTCAAAGGTTAGGCATCAAGTCGTATGACTCAGCAAGGCCACGGTAGGCACGCAGGCTGTCCCTAGAAATGTGTGCACACTTGAACACTGATAGCTCAATTTTTAAAATGAAATGTAAGCACTACCTTTAGAATGATTCAGTGTGTGTGTATACATTTTGGGGGAAACACCCTATACATCTAAGAGAAATGAGGACATATGTCTAATACAAAAACTCGCCCATAGCAGCGTTATTCTTAATGACCAAAGAGGACAAACAGCCCGAAGGTTCATGAAATGGTGAATGGGTAAACAAATGTGACCTAGCCATACAATGGAATATGAGCAACAAAAAGGAATGCGGTACCGACAGGTGTGTGCTGCAACATGGACGAACCTGGAAAACATTACGCTAAGTGAAAGAAGCCGGTCACGAAACACTGCTTATTTTATGACTCCATTTGTATGAAATGTACAGAATAGGCAAAGCCAGAGAGACCCAAAGGAGCTGAGTGGTTGCCTAGGGCTGAGAAAGGTGGGTGGAAATAGGGTGTGGCTGCTAACAGGTACAGGGTTGCATTGTGGGGAGGTGGAAATGTTCTGGAATTAATTAGTGGCGATGGTTGCACAATTATGTGAGTATCCTAAAAGCCATCGAATCGCACACTTTAAATGGGTGGATTGTATGGCATATAAGCGATAGTTCAATAAAAATGTTATTTAAAAAGAGGACTCTTAGCATATATTAGAACATGTCCAGACTTTGGCTCATTGTTCATAGTCTAAAAGGTACCAATAACGAACCCACCATATTCTTGGCCACCTGGGTCCCCTGGGGGCAAAGCACACTTGGGTGTCCAATTGATTCCTATGTGTTTGAGGTGATGTTGTAGCCACAAGAGAGAATCACTGGAGTTTCTAGCCAGGTTTCAGATGGTTGACTAATAAATGCTTGCCTTTTTGAAGGACAGATTGTGGACGAGGCTTCCTGAATAAACTACAGAATTATTTTTTGAGAGAAATTAATCTAACACATAGGCTTTTACTCTATGCTCAAAGCAAATGTAAGCTTTTCCCGTCCAAGGTCTGGAATAAGATTGATTTACATTTGAAGCTCAGACATTTCAAAATGTTGACAAAACTCTAGCTAAATCACAGTGAGGTTATTTCCATTTCTAACCTTCCTAAGAATAAACGTAGTCTGACCGGTTTGATTTAGTTGGCATTTGTTTGTTTGTTTAATTTTTCACAAGCCTTTTGAGAGCTTACAAATGATACCACACGTGCAGTCAACACATACGGGGGTGGGGTAGGGGAGTCACAAGGTTATGGAAGAACATGAGGGATTATAAATATTTCTGTGGTTGTTTTTCAGAAAATACAATCTGTCACTAAGGGTAACTTTTAAAGCTTACCTTAGTCATTTTCACTTCTGTTGTTGTTAGTCCTCACTCGAGGATATGTTTTCCATTGATTTTTTTAGAGAGAGTGGAAAGGAGGAGAGAGAGAGAGAGAGAGAGAGAGAGGAGAAAGACACATTGATTGGTTGCCTCCAGCATGCCAGGCCAACCCAGGTACATGCCCTTGACTGGGAATTGAACCCGAGACTCTTCGGTCCTCAGGCCTATGCTCTTCCCACTGAGCACACCAGCGAGGCATTTTCACTTTTGCATGAATGTATTTCAGATCCTTTCTGAGAAGAGATTCTCCTAAGAGGGTGAGAACCTGAGCACAAAGCCTGAAGGAGTCGGGAAGGGGGCAGAGGTGAGAGAAGGAAATGGGGTGCTCACAGTAGAGATGGGTTTTACCTCCCACCCCGCCTGCAGTGCTACCCACGAACATGTAAGTGCCTTACCCCCCAACACCGTTTTAATTGCTCCTCTCTATTGATATGAGTAGTGGGTGTTCTATTAAATAACATTCTGAATTTCTTCCATTTCTCATCCAATCACTTCTCTCTTCCCTTCCTCTCCCAAAACATGGCTTCAAGGCAAGTTAACCTCACTCAATCAGCTATGCGGTGACAACACCTCAATTAAAAAAAAATGTTTTTATTCCTTTCAGAGGCAGGAAGGGAGAAGGAGAGAGAGAGAGAAACAGCAATGAGAGAGAGAATCACCCATCAGCTGCCTCCTGCACGCCTCACACTGGGGACTGAGCCTGCAACCTGGGCATGTGCCCTGATGGGAATCGAACCGGTGACCTCCTGGGTCATGGCCGATGCTCAACCCACTGAGACACACTGGCTGGGCAACAGCACCTCAGCTTATATGACATGGCTGGCCACACCTTTGAGCTCCAAAGCCACATAATCAAAGACCAGCACCACGGTCAACACAGCCAAAGCCAAACTCAACTCCCCTCAGAAGTGCCCCTCCTTCGCCCTCCCCATGGTGCTAAGCAGACAGTCCTCTAACGGTGCTCAAAAGAGAGCTGGGAATGCACCCTGCTCCCTCCCAGTTTTCGCCCTCGGGCCTCGCTTGCGCCTGTCCACTTCTCTCAGCTTCCTCAGCCACCACCATCTCATGACAGACCCACCAAAACAATCCTTCGTGGTGGACCCCCTTTCAATGTGTCCTCCCCACTGTGTCCAATGGCCTTTCTAAAACACAAACCGGGATCCGATGGGCCCCTGTAGTGGTACCCCACGACCTGGAAGAAAAAAACCAAGCTGCTTAGCAAGGCCCCGGCCCACCTTCCCAGCCTCCGGGCTCAGCTCCCTCCGAGATGCTCCACTTCTCCAAAGGAGCCAGGCACCTCCTGCCCAGAGCCGATTCTGCCGGGAGGAGGCCTTCCTGCGGAGGCCGCATTCTCAGACACGGTAGGTAAAGGCCCTGGCAGCCTCCTGCAGGCCAGCTTCTCCTCCCATACAGCACCGTGGGCATGAGTCCAGGTCCCTGTTCAATCCCTCTTTGCAGAGCACAAATGGCCAAGCCAGCGACCATTCCCCTCTCTCTTTCTACTCAGCCAGCCCGGCATCTGAGATGCGGTGACTGCTGTGAGTTGGATGAGTCTACCCTCACCGCGGTTGACTTTTTGAGACTCTATTTTAGTTTTCAATCCAACCTATATGTTACCAGTTTATCCAAACATTTGTTTTAACGCTACAGCTCCCAATCACTCTCTGCTGGTTTTTCGATTTAATTTTGGAAAATGTAATTCAAATCTGGTGGGATAGAGAAGAAGGGGAGGCAACCGAAGCCAGGTGGGCTGGCTGGCGCGCAGGTCCCGGCGTGCGGTGATGAGGGGGACGCTGAAGAAGTCCTGCGCCTCTTGGAGACTCTGTTTCCTCGCCTACAAGAGGAAGCTAACCTTTGACTCGCAGGGTCCTGGTGAAGATTGGATGGAATAGCCCGAATAAAAGAATCAAATCTAACTCCTAATCCACAATGGGCCTTCAGAAAACTTTATTCTCCCCCCTCCCATGTATATCTTCCGTATCTCTGCATACGGGCACACCCACAGGCCGTATTTTTCACACAGACACACAAACACCCGTTGATCAGCAGGTACGGTCAAGACCTTCCGACGTGAAATGGAAACGTAGGCACGCTGTTGGGGGGCTGTTGTGCGTGTAGTTGGGGCCCCTGGAGCAGAGCCAAGGCAATTAAATCTCTTACAGATGTCCTTCTGGAAAAGCCCCCAGCCATGGCCATTGCACGCCTTCTACTTCTGCGAGGAATGGAGACAGGTTTATTTGCAGGATCCCGTGCTTAATCACCAGTGTTAAATGAGTTAGGACCAGAACTAATCAAAGAAGCAAACAGCTGATGACCGCTGTTTTGTAAAAGAAAGGCGTGATGGATGTTCACACAGGTTAAAGCAGCCAAAAAGGCCTCGAAATAAAGGGCCCCGCTCTTTTCCCCCCTTTATAGTTTGTTCTCAATGGTCTTCAGTCTGTGATGGCTTACAATTCGTGTCTTTGAGAAGCCTTTTTGTGCAAGTCCCAATTAAAAAGCCAATCACGTTCATAAACTGGGCTAACAGCCTCTTTCAGAGGAAGAAACAAATAAATCACAGTGTGTTTCAGTTATAGAATTTGACTTTGCATGAGTATATAGGCAGTTAATTCAATTATAACTGGGAAGTTCATGAAGCCACATGGATTTAGTCATGATGATTGATTTTCAGGGGAAGGAAGGGCTATGCCATGCCTTATACAACATGGAGAATTGGTTGTTCTATTTGTTCAAAATGATAGCTTATAATTTTCTTCACACACATTTTGTCCTCATGTGCTCACTATTCAGTATAGCTAGAGTGACGGTGGACTTAAAGCTCTGCCTGCAATTGGTGACCCAGTTGCATGTTACCATCTGGCTAGAAATATTGGTATAATTAGCATATATCTTTCTTTTGGCCTTTCAAAGGGGTAGTACAATCACTAAATTTAAATTCCAGTGGTGAACCACAGAGGGTGGAATCCTTTTGACTAATTATAAAATAATCCTTTTGTTGTTGTTGTTGTTTACTCTGAAAGTTGGACAACCACAGTGTCGGGTTGGCATAGGACCCAAACGTGAGAGACTATTCCTATGATTCTGACCACACTTGTACCACCCGCCCCATTAGAGGCTCTTGTACAGTTTTCTCAGTAATAATATATAATTTAAAGGAAAGTACTTAATTGATTTCTATTAATCAGAGATCGATATGTTCCCTATAAGTAAAACTTTTACTTTTCCATAAAGTAGGAAGATAGAATCTCTCTTTCTCTCTCTTCCTCTTTCACTCTTCCCCCACACCCCCTCCCTCTCTGTAGTGAGGAAGCCATATATATGGAACATGTTGGAACTTTCCTATTCTTATGGGAAAAATTTGGTAAGTAGGGAAGGTGTCAGAAGATATGGAAAGGGCCATGATGGTTAACACTTGGTGTAGACTTGACAGGGTTAAAAGATGCCCCGATAGCTGGTGAAACAGTTCTAGGTGAGTCTGGGAGAGATTAGCATTCGAGCTGGTAGACCAAGTAAAGAAGATCAACCTCACCAACGCCGGTGGGCACCACCCGATTCGTTGAGGACCATTGACCAAAAAGGCAGAAGAAGGGGCAATTTGCTCTCTTTGCTTGAGCTGGGACTTCCTCCTGCCCTCAAGATGAGGCTGTGGTGACAGTGCAGTCCGCTGGTTCTGGCACCCACGGCCTGGTCAAGCTCTGAGATCCCCGCAGGAAGCCATGCCTGTGATGTTTGATCAGGGAAACATCTTCAAGACAGTGATGGCCCATGAGCATCAGAGTGTGTTGTATCCGAATCAGATGGCGATTTCTAATAAAGGTCTGAAGCCTACAGTGCTACAAAGAGGACTACTGATTCTTTATGTGGCTCAAGAACAAGGAGCCTGCTCTCCCCAGTCCCTTCTCAAGTACAAGAGCTGGTCCTCACAGGATAACTTCACCTACATTCCTAGGGAAGAAGTTGAAAGCAGACAACTACAGTGCAAGTCTCTGAAAGTCAGTCTCCCAAGGCTGGAGACACTGCAGGGTGGCTAACCCAATAACCATAGCCAACCCCCTTCTCTGTGAGAACCAGGTATGTGAATTCCAGTGTTGTTTTTCTAGTAAGAACATTCTGTTCATGAGCACGTTGTCCAAAGTAAAAAAAGTATGATCTAATAAGGCTCATATGAGAAACTCTTCTCAGACTCAATGCTTTCTTCTCCTAATGCCATGCTCATTCCAGAGGCAATGTTTACCCCACGTGACAATTTTGGTTCTACCTTAGTCCTAGAAGCCACACTCTTGGCATTGAACCATTATCTACAAGGTCCAGCAATTCTCCATACACGTATATACCGGGGAAGTGAGCAAAGTTCTTGTTGTTCTAAGATGTGTAAGATCTCTTTCTCCGTGTGACCTTCTGAGACTTTCCACTCTTTCCAAACTTTGTGTTTCTCAATAGGTTTAAGTATTTGCAAATTAAGGCCCCAGTGGAATTTTTAAAGATTCTTTTGAGCGCTACTCTACTTCCCCTGATGCAAAGAAGCAGTCTCCTGCTCTAAGAGGGGAAAAATACAGGCAGAAATTATAAATTAGTACTTCAAAAATTATTTGGCCACACACTTTACAAAAGAAGCTCTTCAGTCACAAATGGAGATGTTTGGTAGTTAATATCTGCTTCTCCTGATAGATCATCAAATAAGCTACACTTATTTGACCAACACTATTCAAGGATTCTTCTGTTCCTCACTTTTTGCCAAATTTTCACTCTTCAAGGCACACCCACCTCCACTCCTATTACTCTCAGCAGACGACTACATGAAATCCTCTCTTGTTTTTCAGGAAAAGACGTTTTTACTTATTCTATTTTGCTTGTGATCTCATCACTTTCTCTGGCATTTGTAACCATTAATCATTTTGCATTTCAATTGCTGCTGCCATGTGGACTCCTCCTCTTAGCCTACTAAAATATTTTTTAAAACACTCTACAAACTACTGTTCTCCTCTCCCTTCCCCCCTTCCCATAGATTTCTTGGAAGAGGAATATATATCCTCTCTAATAAAAGAGAAACATGCAAATTGACAGTACCTCCGCTACACCCACAAGCCATGCCCATAAGCCAGTCAGGAGCAAGTATGCAAATTAACCCAACAAAGATGGCGGCAGCCACAAAGCTGGAGTGAGCAGGAGGCTTGGGTTGCCCCCGGTGATGGAGAAAGCCAAGCTTCCTGCCTGCCCTGGCCTCTGCTCAAGGCTACAAAGTTTCAATTGTGGAAGATAAATAAATCCCAGATACCTGTTTCCAGCTGGCCCTGGCCTCCACTCAAGGAGGTGCTGAAAAAAAAAAAAAAGCAAAAAAGGAGGGGCTGGGAGCTTGGGTCACTGGGGCTGTGGCCAGCCTGCAAACAGCTCTCAGCCCCTCACCCAGGCTGGCCAGGCACCCCAGTGGGGACCCCCACCCTGAAGGGGCTGTGGCCAGCCTGCAAAGAGCCATCAGCTCCTCACCCAAGCTGGCCAGGCACCCCAGCGGGACCCCCACCTGATCCGGGACACCCTTCAGGGAAAACCAGCCAGCCCCCACCCACGCACCAGGCCTCTATCTATACTAATAAAAGGGTAATATGCTAATTAGACTGGGAGACCTTCCGGACTTTCTTCTGGACAAAGCCATGATGGCGGGGCCGAGGTAGAGGTGGTTAGAGGCCAAGAGGGGAGGAAAGTTGTGTGTGATCAGGTCAGGATGGGACGGCAGTTGTGGGTGATCAGGCTGGTAGGGGGTGGGGCCGTTGGGGGTAAGCAGACCAGCAGGGGGCCCAGTTGGGGGCGAGCAGGCTATCAGTGGGGGTCAGTCGAAGGTGATCAGGACAGCAGGGGGGGCAGTTTGGAGTGAGCAGGCTAGCAGGGGGGCAGTTGGGGGCAAGCAGGCCAGTGGAGAAGGAAGGTGGGGGCGAGCAGGCCACCAAGAGGGGCAGTTGGGGGTGAGCAGGTTGGCAAGGGAGGCAGTTGGGGGTGATCAGGATGGCGGGGGAGCATTTGGGGGCAAGCAGGCCAGTGGTGGTGGGCAGTTGGAGGCGAGTGGGCCGGCAGGCAGAGTGGTTAGGGGCAATCAGGCAGGCAGGCAGGCAGGTGAGCGGTTAAAAGCCAGCAGTCCCGGATTGTGAGAGCGATGTCCGACTGCCAGTTTAGGCCCGATCCCTGTAAACCAGCAGTAGGACATCCTTCGAGGGGTCCTAGTTGGAGAGGGTGCAGGCCGGCCTGAGGACCCCCCTCCCCCTGTGCATGAATTTCATGCACTGGGCTACACACACACACACACACACACACACACACACACGTAGTATATATATATTGCAGCCTCTACTTTCTATTTGCTCAGCTACTTACAAACTCGTGATTACAGAGAAATCACTGTATCCAACAACCATCTCTCAGCCCTCTGCCTCTTGAAAGTCTGCTTGTTAGTCAGATGAGACTCACTGCCCTGTCTCTTCCTGGCCTCCCCTCCCATCTCAGTCATGCTAGAACTAGGAGAACCAGTTAAGAGTATCATCCTGATCATCTCGATCAGAGTCAGGAAACAAAATGCAGCCCATTGTCTGTTTTCATAAAGTTTTATTGGAATATTTGCATACTGTCTATGGCTGTTTTCATGCTCCAGCGGCAGAATTGAGTGGTGTTAAGATGCTTTCTGGCCTGCAAAGCCTAAAATATTTAATAACTGGCCCTTTATAGAAAAAGGTTGCTGACCCCTCTCTACTAGTAGATGATCTAGACCAGCAGTTCTCAACCTGTGGGTCATGACCCACAGGTTGAGAACTGTTAGCAGGGTCGCCTAAGACCATCGGTAAACACAGATATTTACATTACGATTCATTAACAGTAGCAAAATTACAGTTATGAAGTAGCAACAAAAATAATTTTACGGTATTAAAGGGTCGCGGCATTAAAAAGGTTGAGAACCAGTGATCTAGACAATCCTAGACCAAGTAAAAGAATGTGGACCCAACTGTGTTTCCACAATGTAAGAATCAAGAGGAAATGACTGTAAGATAGGAGCTATCACTGATGAAAATTAATGACTAATTGGAAGCGGTGCAGTAGGAAACACAATTTTGAGAATGACACCTAAATTCTAGTTGTGATGTGTTAACTAGGGGAGGGAACATGAAGCCAGGAAGTTTGGGTGAGGAGGTGATACAGAAAGGGAGAATATGATCGTGATTTTACTCAGAGCTGTTTTCCATTTGAGGGTACTCCATTATTTCCCAAAACAAGAGAATATATAGCACTTCAGTGCCCAAGAGAAAAAACGGGGCTGAAGAGAAAGTTGGGGAGTGCTTCTGTTCCAGAGAAAGAAAAGATATGGAACAGAACATGCTCACCATGAGGAAGTTCCAAGGCATCCATTTCTCCTCAACTGTAAAGTTCTGCACATCGTTCTTCTCATTAGACTTCATACTTCTTACATGATTTAGCAGAGACAATTGACCCTCCTTATTCAGAGTCCTTATTCGCAAATTCACCTACTTGCTAAAACGTATTTGTAACCCCAAAATCAACATGCACGGCGCTTTCACAGTCATTTGCTAACATGTTCACATGGTGAAAATCTGAGTTGCCTGCTACACTCGTTCGCAGCTGAGGTTGAACAAGGTGACTCTGCCTTAGTTCTCCTACTGGAAGACAAATGTCCTTTTTGTGGTCTAATTCATGTCATGCTGTCTGCATTTTTGTTGGTGATTTTACTGTTTAAAGCGCTTCATAGTTCAGAAGTGTTATGCATTTAGTGGTCCTATGCACAAGGCTGTAACGTGCCTTATGGACAAAATACATGTATCAGATAAGCTTCATTCAGGCATGAGTTACAGCGCTGTTAGCCATGGCTCAATGTTAATGATCAACTATATATTAAATAAGGTCTCTTTAAACAGAAACGCACATAAAACAAGGTTATATATTGCTCAGTGAACGAAAATGTTAGGGAGAGCTTTCAGGAACCTAACCCCGTATTTCCCCCAGAAGCAGAGCTTCAGGATTCACTGTTTATGGGAATTTATAGAATGTAACTACCGTAAATAATGGGAACTGACAACCAGGTTATAAACTTCTTCAAAATTCCTTTATTCATTTTTTTAAAAAAATTCATTTAAACTGAAATCATAACAGTTCAACCATTTGTGGTGAATCAGAACTCCTTATTGTCTTCATAGTAATGTAGTACTCTGCCATTCACTGACATTTCCTTAAAGTATCTATTATTAAGAAGGAACAGACCTTGTTCACAAATAGGTGTGACGTTTCCAAAAGACAAGATCTAATAAACACGTCTGGGTTGGGAAAGTTCAAACATGATGTGGGTCAAAGGCTAGAACCTCCAGGCAAGGTCTGCTTTTATGAATAATACATTTAGAAACACTTTAGAACAAAAGACAACCACAAATGTAAACAAAAGTGCCTTATAATTTTTAACCAAAAGGATCATTAAGCTGATGTAACAAGTTTTGTTATTGAACGTTTCATAACAATGTCATTCAATATGCCTCAAGCAACATGAATATTTAATGAAAGCTAAGTGGGAGGGCAGTTGTAATTGGTGTGAAATTTACAATTGAAGTTGTTTTAAACTTCCATAAAAGTATAAATTGGTAATATCCCAAACTGGAAGTTGAAAAACTTAATTTTAATACAGTTTGAAATTAAAGAACTATCGTTTACACCACATTGAATAAGGATGTTCCCAAGCCAGATATCAAACTGCAAATTCAAAATAAACAGAGGAAGTGTAAACAGTTATACAATGCCAACGGTTAAGAAATATAAAATACTAACGTTTATTGATGCTGCTTAGAGCAAGGCTATTCAGAGTATGGCCTGGGAACTATTTGCAACCAATCCAAAGGGAAAGCTCAAGCTCGTGCTGGATGAAAACCAGTTCTAGCAGCGGTCCCCAGCCAGTGGTCCGAAAGGCTGGCGACTGCTGAACTCCAGCGCTAACCAGCCGACGTACAGCAAGACTTCCCTGACGACGGAAGCTGTGTGTGGACTTAGACCCTGGCACGAGCACCTGCTCCCATCACAACCTACGAACAGGCCCTGCTGGGCTCCTTTAAGTGCCATTACAATTTTACTCCTCAGTTAGGTTAACTTTGGGGGGGGAGGGGGGAGTTCAGTGGCAATTGTAACTGTCATCCGTTCTGCTCCTCTTTAACCTCCCCTATCTAGAGATCTAATCCGAGAGGAAAATTCAATTCTATAAATTCATCACAGCATCACACTACTCTTCAGACGTGTTTTCAGACACCAGTTCACCGCACAGGGGCTCTCTAGATTGCTGCTTCAGTCAGATACATCATCTGCTTTTGATAGATATTTGCTTTCAATCTTGGGAGAAAAAAAAAGAATTGAGTCATTTGTTAATAACCTCTCTCTAAAGATGCTTTACTTAATTTTTACATTTCAATCAGTGAAAATATTAAAGTCACCCTTATGAAAAAAATTGAATACTGTTTATGTGCAACCACTGGCTGCTTTTTTTTACAATAGAAATTGTTAGGAAAAAAAGGTCTGGAAATTTACAACTCTGGGTATTCTATTTACTAAGAGGAAGTATATAAAGTATTTTAATATTCCTAAGAGTAAAAGAAAGCTAGTATAAAATATATTTAAGAACTGGCTTATAATTCAAAATTCTAACATTTCTTGATTTTTTTTTTTTTTTTTTTAGTATGGCACAATTTCTCTAGAAATTTAAATATATAATATGGTCTTTTGTAAAAGTAACCATTTTCTCTTTTTCCAATGGCTTACTAAGCTTTACCTGTATTACCTTAATACTGAAGGCAAATAAATGGACAATCAACAATTCGGAAAACACTCATCAGTTTTACATACATAAGAACCCAGGTTAGCGTTCACAACGCCTAGTTCACTGACCCAACAAACTGCTCCGTAAAGAATTTATATGTATATTCGTATGTCGTAAGACAAGAGCTCCTTTGGCACCTGAGTTGAGCACAACAGAGTGAAGAATGCCTAGACAAAGTTGTCTAGAGACTATATTTTATCTCTCTATACATATATACATAAACCTGTACATATATACACACACAAACAGGAATAACTTTCCTTCCAGAAATGCTGGGGATATAAAGACCACAATGACCTTACCATGACAGTATCATAGACTTTTGAATAGTCACCAGGTGCAAAGTCACCAAAGATCGCCCCGGCGTGAACTTGCCCCGCTGGGACTGCACAGTCCCCAGCCCTGAGCACACGTCCTGCTGTCCCCAGGGACTTCCTGGCACTGGTCCCACCAGATGACCGCGAGGGCCCCTCTGCAGGGGCCTCCTGTGAGCCGCACCACCGCCAGGCATGGACACGGGAACTTCAGAAGAGCTAACGGCACCGTGTTTGACGACCACGTCTACCTTGCGGACTCCGGCATTGTGTGCACAGTCCTGCTGGTGCTGGGGCTTTTTAAGTACGCGCTGTTACACCTCTGAATGCCGGGCTTGTATCTCAAGACTTAGCAGACATCTAGAATCCTGTAAGTCACCTACGTCTGTCAGCATTTTCTTCTAAATCCATTAACAAAGGTGTTTGGCCAATTAAAAATGGAGCACACTCAGTTTCCCTAAGTATCTTCTACTCTAGAAATTCTGGAAGATGGAAATTCTCTACCCTTGTAAACCGTACTTTCCATTTGTCGGATCTGATTACATCTGAAGACGATGGAGAGTTAGAATGCCATGCTCCTCTCCCCTCTGCTCTAACTTGTATAGAACATCCCTGTTCTGGTTTGTAACCCCCCTTGCTCTGGGTAAAGGACCTAGCTCATAGAGAGACTACATATAATGGGAATCTTACGTAATTTCAAAATAGCGATCAAAAACATCTTCAAATATAAAATATCTCTTCATTTTTCTCAGTTTATATCAACACAATATAACTCAAGTCACTCCTTTTTCCTGATATATAAAACATTTTGATAAATCCATTTGAACTTAAATTATTCCAATGCACACTTTTATTTTTGGTTATATATTTAAGTCTTTTCTTCTCTGCATAGTGGTATTTCAGGATAGGAAATGAAATTATGCTAGTAACTAGTAATGCCATCTTAAAACAATTTCCTAAGTTCTCCTATGCAAAAGTGCATTTACAATATAAACAAGCCACATATAAAGCTACAAACCAGTCACACACTGGAGCGGATTTCAAATTCCAAGTTCAGTCCACATGAGTCAGAGAGGAGTGCTAACAGAGCACATCTGAAACCAGTTCATGGGGGCTGGGCAACGAGTCATCAAAACGGAATCTTTTGGAAACCACACTGCTATCCTCTGGGATGTTCTCTTTGTCTTCTCGATCCTCACAGGTGCCATTACAGGAGGGTTTCAAAGTCTTGTCTTCAGAGGACCTTGTCATGTGATCCTGACCTTGAGGGGGACCGGACATTTCTTCAGGGAGAAGCAAGTTTCCAAAGTCCCATTGCTGCAGCCAAGAATGAGTGAGGCAGACCTCTGCCGTTGGCCTTTTCCTTTGAGAGAAAACACCAAGGAAAAATTGAGAACTAAATAGCAGTTTGGAAACGTCTACAGTTCAGTGTATCATCAAGTTACATATTGTAAATATGAAAATAACTAATACCCATAGTACAGAAGGGAACAAGAATAGGAAACCTGGAGTACCTAGCAATTTCTTTAATTCTGACATGTGCCAAAAATTCAATTTATCATGGAGCTTATAGATAAAACTATCTAGTCAAAAAGCTTGAGAATGGATGTTATCCTCACAAATTAAAATTAGTAAAATTATAAAGTCTTGGGTTTATAGTCCCTTTGAAGGAAAATATATGTGATTTTTAATATCTATTATTATTTTGTTATTAAAAGCAGTCACTGCCAAGTCTTAAAAACAAAAGCTACTCTTCAAAGATGCTTACCTAACATTTTGAGTTTTTAAACTTTGTTTTCTGTTATAAAAGTAATGTAGTCAAATATCACAATCTTTCAAAAGTAAGAAAAACACCTATCTATCCCAGAACTCCAACCTCCACACAACCACATTACCATGAAAACCTGTTTCCTTAGTCTGTCTTCATGTTCATTTTTTTCTAACTATAAAAAAATTAATGTGCTCATTACAGAAATTTTAGAATCTAGGTAAAAAAATATTGAAGTGAATAAAAACTGCCTACCACCAGACACAAACAGTAGTGGTACTATTTCAACTGTCATGTCCACAACACAGCCAGGGAGAGCTTGTATGGGCCAATAAAGTAATTAACAAACCTATGAGGTTTTTTTCTTAAACGGGTAGGAGACTGCGTCCTCCTGAGATTAAATAATTATCAGAGATAAACGTCCTGACAAGTAATAACACCAGGATCCCAGCCCAAGGCACTAGCCTAGACCACAGCCTCGGCATGAAGGACAGCCAGGCCCTTTTAAAGTAAACACTGCTGATCCTGGCAAACAAGGGAGGTCGCCTTCTTTTCCTGCCTTGAGGTGGCCAATGAGTGAGGGCAGAGTCCTAAGCCATCGTTTCAAGTCCCTCTTTGGCAGGCGGTCCAGGAGCACCGGTGATCCTTCAAGGTCTGACCATCAGGCACCTGCACTTGTTACACAACTGTGACCGTTTCTCTACAAATCAACCAGCCATGTGCATTGTAAACCTCCTATTTCTAATTATTTTAGGGAATTTCAGGAATTGATGGCCGGTTGAGAGAAAAAGAACCCAAATTTTCCTTTCACTCCAAAATTTCCTGTTTTGTATTTTATATTTTCATGTTTGAAATTAGGAATTTGTTATTTAATGATCTCTCCTACCACCTCTTTCCTCATTTTACCCGAGAGCATACTTTTAATAGTGTTATACTGTTTTAGAATGTGTGTTTCTTAATAAACGTAAGTTATTTATTTTATAATAGTAAACAGATTAATGTTCTTACTTACTCTGGATTTTTTACTAAAAGACTCTGGATAAAGTCCGTGGCCAGCTGTGAAACCGATGAGAAAGTTTCCTCTGAATAATCTACATTAACTTGCGATATATTGAGGTATGTTTCTTGATTATCTTCCCCCACAAACGGGGATGTATGCGTTACTAACATATAGGCTATTATACCAATATTCCTGAAAAACAAAAAAGGGAGAAGAGGAATTTTAAATGCATTAATCTTAAAACATTTATATAAAATAAAATTGATGCTCAACATATATATTCCTGTTTTCAACTTTGCAGTTAAACTACAGACTTAAACTGTTTTTCTAAGTTCCTATATTATTAAAACTAAAATAATAATCTCCAAGTCTGCCTCGCAGAAAAAGCATACGGGCAGTGCACATGTGTTCTCTCGTTATAAATGTGTTACGTGTGTACCGTTACACCCCAGTCTTCCTCCACACGAGCACTTGCTGCCCAGCACACAAAGCCACCGCAGAGCTGTGTCCCCAAGGCATCCAATGACACAGTCACGATCCGTGAGGCACAAGCAGGGCTTTTGTGCTGGCAAGGCATGAGGCTGGGCGGGTCATTTTTCACGACAAAACTTTTCAGAGCCTTAAATAAGTTAATGGCAAGTCTTGTGCTCAGGAGTCAAAAAAAGAGAATGCAGACAGTATGCTTCACCCACTCCTTCAGCCACGGGACCCTTTTCCTCAGCGAACCCAAATCCTCCCTAAACTCTTCCACGTGGCCTGTAGTCGGAGCCCACAGTGGTCCCAACTACAGCCACATAATCGATTCCAGGTCTGCTCCCCGGTCCTCTTGGGCTGCCACAGAGCCCGGTGCACCCTCGTCCGTGAGAGCAGATCTTTTATGATATGCCCCCGGAATGCTACACTTCTGCGCTGAGCTGACCTCCTTGTGCTCACTTCTAGGCCTAGGTCAGATGCCCCGCCTGGTGCTTGTCTTGTCTGCTGCTTCCTCACGCTCAGTCAACAGCATGTCCTCTTTCTGACAGATTGTGGCACAGCACTGTGGCTGTTCTGTTCCTTTACTGCATCTAGTCTTCCTCTAGGAAAAGGGTTTCCTGTTTATTTCTGTACCTATGGTTTAGAGCTGAAGTGCTACTTAAAAAGAACAGATAGATAAACACTTTCCTGTGGCATAATAATGACACTTGAGTAAAACCTTTTCAAAAACCTTATTGTTTACATTTAGAATCAAAGATCCCTAGAATATACACTACCCAACTTTTAATAAAAGCGTTTAGGTAACTAACAAAACCTTACCACATATCTGTAGCTGTGGTAATAGGATCATAATTCAGGATTTCTGGAGCTGAAAGGAAAAATACAATTCAAAATTCAATACTGCCAAGTTTAAAATCATGAAAATTACTTTACATTAAGTTAAACTGGATTTAATTTCAAAGAACTACTAATAATAAGATCAATAGAAATTTAACATCACATTAATTATCCTGTGACTGGACATTTAAACTTATCTAATGTTAAGCAAATTATGCAGCCACATGATTTCAAAAGCCCCAATAACGTTCTTTGGTGTAACGGGTAGCTACATATATATTTTTTAATCATTTAGATTAATCCCAGAAAAAATAATTATGAAGAGTAAAGTGTTAAAAGCTAGAATCTTCTTAAAACCTTATTTTACTACTCGTGGGAGTTAGTCTGGGTTATTTCACAAGGCTGATTTACGTTTTCCTGCTCAGGGCAATAGCATCCACGCATCGTACAACGACACGAGGAGCAAACTGCTTCCTGGACGCGCTCGAGATTTCCAAGTGGGTGAAATACCCCTAATTTCCTATGCAATGAACTCCCCACCGTCTCTTCCCCTGCCCAAGTGCTTTTTAAAATGCAAAGTAAATTATCTATACTTTTAAACATTACCATAAATTTCAAATTCGTAGAGTACAAACTCAGACTTATGCTTGAATAGTAAGTGTCTGGTTTCAGTGTGGGTTCCTAAGTCCCCAGGAAAGACTGTTTCCAAAGCCTAGCAGTTCTGGTGAGAAAGCCTTTGAGACGGGCACATCGTCAGCTGTCACTGCAGCACCTACAACCGCTTCGTATACTTTGGAGCTGTGTTATCTAGAATTACAGTAACGCCTTCTAGCACACGAGTGCCTCCGTTAACATTCGGAAGTTAGTCATGGACTGCGTTTCTCCCTTAGGGAGCGTCGGCTGCCTGCTGTGAGCAGCACCTGCTCTGCGTGGTTCAGCGCCTGCATGAGGACAGCGATACGCGCAGAGGCCGAAGAGTCCAGAAAGATTACTGCTGTAAGTTTAAAACTTTACCGTTACGTGCGGCCTCACATAACTTTAAAATCTTCAGTCTAATCTGTTGGTCTAGCACGATATTATTAGGTTATCTCATCATAATTTTTTGGTCACACTTCTTTAAAACCCTTTCCAAACGGAGGCGAAATCTCCCATCTCACAGCAGCACCAACAACAGGAGGCCTGCTACTGACTCCTGCGAAGCGAAGGTCTCTGTGTTGTCAGCAGCAGCAGCGCTGGGCCAGGACGGGAGGAGAGGGGATGTCCACCCCACCGCCCGGCCGCAAAGGCCGCGACGGCCCACTTGATCTGTTTTCCCCTTTTTCTTGCCCAATAAAACTAAAACTTTCCTTTTACCCAAACATGAAACTTTTGAGCTTATCTGCCCAATATGCTGTGGACTGTTGTGAATGTCTCAATAATCTAATATTCATTACAGTTCATTCAAGTGTGTCATACCGAATTTCACTGTACTAAAATACCTGAGCCGAATATACCCTGAAGTTACATGCTCTAAAATATATTACGTAGAGGCGTCATTGAGTTAACAAATTTCAAAATGGTATGGAAAATAAGAGGAAATTCTTACCTAAGTATTCAGGTGTCCCCATGATTTCCCGAAGTTCACACGCATTTCCTAGTTTTCGAGACATTCCAAAATCTACAATTTTTATGTCCCCAAGAGGGTATATGCTGCTCAATAATATATTCTGTGGCTAAGAAAGCACAACAAAAATATGATCAGTAATATACAGCAATAAAACATGACTAGTCTCCGATCAGAGGTAAATTAAGAGGAACGTACTGCTTATATATTTCGAGTCATTCATGAAACATTTACTAAACTACTATTTAGAAGGAGCTATAGATTCAATGATAAATAAAGTAAAAAATACACTCAGAGGATTCTTGGTTTGGGGAAAAAGATGGCTACATAGACTGATTAACTGATTATGAGATATAGAATAGGCAGTAATAAAGACTACTTAATTCTGCCCATGATAAAGCCCAAGAAAGACTCTGCAGTAGAGATGATGCTTAAGCTGAATCCTAAAGGATACACAGGACATGCCAGTTAGAAAGGCGCCCTGGGGGATCGCACGAATGAAGGCTTAAGGGAATAAAATGCATACATCTCCAGAAACAGAAAATGGTTGCGTACAGTATGATGGTCCTGGGTCTGACTGTAGGTTAGACAGTAAGCTGGATGGGAAAGTCTACGGAAGGGAAATTATATAAAAAGGAAAGAGTGCAATGTCAAAAAATAAGATGCAGATGGATTCCGATGTAGCTGTGGCGGAAGGAAAGGAGAAAGGCTAGTACCAGGAGAGGCTGAAGTGGTGACAGGGCTTAGGAAAGGGGCCTGATTGATCTGGGGAGAGGGCGGGCAGAGGAGCAAAAGACTGAAAGCCTCAAGAGAAAGACGAGTGTGCGGGAGCAAAGGAATGAGGACGAGGAGGAAGTTACCTTCAGGGATGGGTCAGAACTGAAGGTTTTAGAAGGAGGCGGTTTACAAGACAGGAAGATCCAGGACATGAGAGGAAGGGGGCATGGAGTGACTTCTGGCTGAGAACATGGGGAACGGATGGTTTAAGAGCCCAGTGACTACTGTGAGCTGCTCACACATGCAGGCCTCTCCTCTGCCAACACAAGCCTAAGTCCACGCAGCACAAGGGAAACAGGGAGCACACCAGTGCCGCCTGGACGCAGATCTGACTGCTGGTTCCTGCCAGCCCAGCCTGCCACCATGCAAACCCACAGCAGAGAAGGACGAGGGTAGTGGTGCTTATAATTACACCTTACATTACCTTTAAATCAAGGTGCACAATGTTATTCTGATGCAGATAATGAACTCCTTCAAGTATTTGTTTGATGAGTCTGATAATGTCACTCTCAGAGACCATTTCTGCCAGCTCAGGTAAACACAAGTTGAAAATTTCTCCACCTGCAGCACTGACATAAAATTCAGATAATAGAAACTTGAAAAATCATTGACCTAAATGACTCTTTTAAATACTGTATCCCTAGTAAGTAAAAGACACACAGCCATCTACATTTTAGTCTCTATATATACACATTTAGAGTAGAAGAAGGGCATGGGAGGGATCTTTAAGGAATAAAGTAAATGACTAGAATATTTCAAATTATGGATACTAATATTTGAATATTTAACAAATTAAATTGCATTAGAACTCAATAATAACTGCCTTAACTGCAATAAAAATAATAGCTGACACTAGGAGCTCAGTTCTGCTGCCCCTCCATTTTACTCATTTTTATTTAACTAAAAACATCACCTATTTTGATCTTCATGACAACCTTGTGAGGTAGGTGGCTATTATTTCCATTTAACAGATGAAGAAACAAGTACAACGAGGATAAAGCAACCTGTACGTGGTCACACAGTAAATTGAGGGACCAGAATCTCAATCTGTATAAAATGGGTGAGAATCAAGATTCTTCACCAATATCCTGTTTGGCAGCTTCACAAAGAATACTTAGGGCCAGAACCCAAGTCTTTTATTTGTATGTATTTATGTATTTATTTATTTTTAAAGAATTGAACAGCCAAAGAACGTTGACAAAGGTATAGTGAAAAATCCCTAGGTCTGGAAATCAAATAATTAAAATCCTAAACCTGCTATTTACAGCAATATAATTTAGGGCCAGTCACTTATTTGAACTCCCCATCCGTAAAACAGATATCACTTAACACAACAGGTTTTATTTTTTTGAGGACTAACTCTAAATACTAAGATAAAAAGGTCTCAGAACATCATGCAAAAAAAAAATCTAGATGGTTAGTCATCAAATTTAAAAGGTATGTTTGGGAATATCTCAGGTAATGCATATCCTAAATAAAGACAGAATATGCAAATTGACATGACAAAGATGGCGGTGGCCAGACTGGGACGCTTGCATCGTCGCCATGGCGACAACACAGGCATTCTGCCCCACCCCGGCCACTCTGGGCCTCTGGGCAGCGTGTGAAGGTGGACGGCAGCTCTGGGCCGGAGTGAAGGCGGAAGGCGGCGGCCAGAGCGAAGGCCCGGGTCCCGGGTGCCAGCAGCCAGTGGAAGGCAGGCCTATTCTTGCACGAATCTTCATGCGTCGGGCCTCTAGTTCTATGTAATAAAACAGGAACTCACTCACTCTAGGAACCACTATTATTTTTATTTCTTTGGTTCACTGCTATAGCCACAGCATCGAGAACAGTGTCTAAGATGTAGAAGTGTTTGTTGAATGAATGAATGCATGGATGAATGGATGGATGGATGGAGGGTGGGTGTGTGTATGGGTGGATGGATGGACGGATGACGGAACAGGCAGTCATGCTTCAGAGCAGCTGAAACTGAAATTCAGATATCTCAGTGACTGCCAAGAAGAATAGCAAGTCAATGTATTAGGAGCCATAAGAAAAAAATCAATGCTTGTCACAAATTTGAGTCTCACATTGTAAGTCAGGGGATTGACCCTTCACGCTGCTGATGTAACTCACAATCGAGCCGTCCATATCGAGCGTGCCAGCAGCCAGGTGCCCGCAGGCAGAGGACGCAGGGCCGCGCTGCTTTGCATTTTGTTGGAGAGTCCAAAGAACCCCGTGGGGCAGCTGGTAAGGAGCACATGTGAAGCTCTGATCATGTATACCTCATACATACCTCAACTCCCCAACCCTCTGCATCTCTCAGAGTATTGATGAGAAATTACTATCTGTCGTAACTTTATCATGGTAAAGACAATGTGAGTACGAAACATTTAGTTGTTTTAAAATGTATAGTAGTGAACTCCACCCTGTGTGTTCCTGTAAAGACTGCACAGAATACCAATGCGATGGTGAGCACATGTGCCTGTTTCTCCTTCTGGAACGTGGCTGAAAATTATCGATCCAACTTCAGTGGGCTGCTGCAAGCATTAAGTTAGATAAGTCATGTAATGTACTGAATACAGCAGATGTTACAAGGATCAAAGCAGATCATCACAGTGTCTGACGTATGATAAATATTAAATAAATATTGGCCATTATTATAATGAGTAACAAATACCAGTTCCACATCTAGCCAACATCCAGCCTTTCCGGATGTAAGGCTTCTTGTTGATTATGAAGGCAATTTTCAAAAGTCTTAGCTAAATTACAGTTTTAAAAACACTGCATCATACATGTGAAAGTATATATAATATATTCTTAAGTGAACTAAGAGGGTTACAATGGAGCACGCCCAACAGATCACAATTTGTTTCTAAAGGTAAATGTGCATAGAAAAATTAAGAATAACTTTTAAGTATAGGAATATGCCCTAAAAGTAAACACAGTTTACATATGATACCCATTTTCTACCTCTTCTAAATTTAACACAATAGGTGATTACTTTTATAACCCGGGAAACTATGCTACCAGTTTTGTGTTTGCTTATTTCAGTAACAAGGTCAAACAAGTACTAGGATTGTCAGCCTATCAGACTGTCTCTTCCTTTCAGTTTGCAAGCTGACCAATGTCTGTGGTAGGACTAGCATTTTCCCCACAAAAGAGATACACAGGTGGAGCCACAGAAACAGAAAGTGAGCCACGGTTAAGAGGAAAGAAAAAAACAGATAACTTAAGAAGCAGATTACAGAAGTTCGCAGAAACTGGATATATACTTTGGCATGTAAAGGACTATCAAGACACCCACAAATTTTAAATGGTTCGGTTAATATGGCAAGATGTCAACAATTGGTGAATCAAGCTGAAGAGTAGTGTTAATTCTTTCAACTTCTTTGTAGATTTGAAGTTTAAGTCCTAATATGTCAAACTTTTGATGCATTTTATTGCTGCTATTTAGATCAGCAGTCACCAACTGGTGGTCCGTGGACCACTGGTGGTCCGTGAGGTCTGAAAGGTTGGCGACCGCGGATTGTGATGATTGAAAAAGGAAGATTTTATGAAAGCTGACGATGTTCCTTTGTGTATTCATCCTCCAAACCCGGAATTCCATCACTGTTTTGAAAAAATGTCAGCTACTTTTCATGTAGTCAAACATGCAGATGCCATGTAAGTAGATAACTTTTTAAAGGTCAGCTGAAGAATCTGACACATGTAATCACAAAAATGCATGAACAATGAAGTCATATTGGTAGTATCCTAGGCTCTTCTGCTATTTAATAAGTTTCAGTGTCTGTGGGGCTGTACTGTCAGCCTTGTGAAAGTAGATGAATATAAACAACCTATGTTCCTGTACTAGCTTATCAACAGGAATGCTAACGAGATCTTGTCATACCTTTATCATTCTTGTCTTGACATTTCAAGTCACCCTGTCCTACCAATGCAGGAGGTACTATAAATTTACTGGAGTGTATACTTACTATTCCAATATCAAAATGATTTCACTTGTGTTCTCATAGACTTCATGGAGATTAATCACATGGGGACAGGACCGGGCCAATTCCAGCACGGCAATCTCGTGCAGAATCTCTGCACGGCAATCCTGGCCTCGCCTTCGCTTCTTTAGGAACTTTGCAGCGTACTCCTGGCCGGTTGATTTTGATATACACTGTCTAACCACAGCAAACTTCCCCCTGGCGAAGAAAGGACAAGCAATTTTAACTTTTCCATGAAGAACAATATTAGTACAACACAAACACTGCTCTACCTCCAACTCAGAATCAGCCTTTTCAAAAAATCATGCCATGAAATTTATCTTTTTTCTCTTAAACGGCTGCATGTACTTTTATAAAATGTCTAGTATTACCACATAAAAATAAAAAGGGCAAATGTCGCAGTAGGATGACAATTACATTTGTTCTTCCCTATTAATATATACATGGTCATTGTACACCAACTCCACGCCACACTCGCCACCTAAATTACTGTTGAATACCACACAATCCTATAGTAAATGCTGCTCTGCTTTGCAGGCTCCAGAGAGGCTACGTATCTTGATCTATTCCCAAAAACCAGGCCCTTAATAGCTTTAACTCTAATCAAAAAGGCTTTCCCTCAAATACAAACAACTAAGACAAACACAAAAATTGGTACTTGACATTTAATTTTGTTAGTGCAATCACTTTGCCTTTCAACACCACTTCTAACAAGCTTTGAAGCTTCCTATCACAATTTGTCAGTTGTGTTACCAGTAAGTCTCTTAGTACTGCTCAGTAGTCTATGAAGCCTGTAACAGGTATCAAAGGTATATATGTCCTTTGGAGAGAACTAAAGACAGTTCACCTTCTGCTAAGAAATTAATGGTTATCAACAGCTATGTACAAATAATCGTCATGTGTGTCATTTTACGAGTATGTGTTTAGCTCTCTCCAAGTGCTCAGCATCTCAGCCAAAATTTAAAGACAGAGGCAAATTGTATATTCTCAGCCTATCATTACTCAAAATCTAGTTTCCCAAAGACCTGATGCTATTTTGAGTAATACTACTTTAGGAGACTAATAAAGCTACTAACTGCCTATCCAGAAAAATGTACATGTGCCCTTAAACATGAAGTTTTACATACAATTTCAGAGGGGTTTCAGAGTTCAAAGCCCATTCACACAACTTCTAAGCCTGAGGACAAGAAATTCAAAATTAAGGAGCTCTATCTAAGGTTCAAATTACTCTCTAGATACTAACAAATCAAGTAGAAATGAGGGACCTGCAGAGAGCAGCCTCTGTCCCACCACCCCTCTTGTCCCAATTCCCCTTACATATACTTGTAGCACAGCATGCCAGGTGTTTTGCAAGGAAAGCTTTTTAATTCATTTGGCCTTTGGGTTTGGGGTGGGGCCAAAATATACTGTTTGATTCTCTTTAACTTACTGTTCTCAAGGACCAGATGACAAAGATTCCTCCTCTTTATTTCCCAAATTTCCTCCAAATTGATGCCAATGAAATACACTGGAAATCACACTGAAAAACTTTGGCTACTATTGCCAAAAAAAAATTACCAAGCTATAATTTGCCTCTTCTACATTTATCAAGATTTAAATCAACTCAATAAATCTGCATGGACAAACCTGATTCTAAAAAGAACTTTTCATTTATTCTTTGAGGATGCTTAATTTTAACTACAAGATATTTTCTTGTCGGAGAACCAAGATGGAGGCATAGGTAAACACCTATACTTGCTGCCTCTTACAACCACATCAAAATTACAACTAAAAGGCAGGACCGCCCTAGCGGGCCTGGCTCAGTGGATAGAGCATCAGCCTCCGGACTGAAGGGTCCCAGGTTCGATTCCGGTCAGGGCACATGCCTAAGTTGAAGACTCAGTCCTGGGGAGGGGGGTGGGGGGAGGCGGCCAATCAATGATTCTCTCTCATCATTGATGTTTCTCTCTCTCTCTCCTTCTCCCTTCCTCTTTGAAATCAATAAATAAATATATTTTAAAAATAAATAAATAAAAGGCAGAACCACGGGAAAGCTGGCTGAGTGGAAGTTCCCCAACTAGAGAGGTGAAGAAAGCACAGTGAGACTGGTAAGAGGTGCGGAGGTGTGGGAAGTGCTGGAACCTGGATATGCTGCTCTTTTCATCGTGAGGGAGATACAAGCTCCCGCTTGCTCTGAACTCCAGTTCTGGGTGAGATCTGAGGAACCCAGACACATACGGGGAGAAACTGAACTGTCTGGCATGGGGACAGGAACGTGGGGGCGGCTCTCTCAGAGGTGCTCGCAGTGATCATTGTTCCTGCGCAGGGCACGAGACAGGGAGACCCAGGGACCTCTCTGGTGCAGGGCTGACTGGCAGCCATTGCTGTTTGCTCCACCCTGGTGATTCCCAGAGACCCTGCCCCACCCAATTTACAACCCCACCCAAGCTGTGTGCAGCAGCTTTTGCATATGAATGGCCTGTCCTTCCTCTGCCTAAAACCTGTCAAACTGCAGCTGGGTCAGAGAGCCCCAGAGCTTCCAAAAGAAAGCCCAAGGCCGGGCAGCAGCAGCCTGCCTTGCTTCACAGCTGGGCCTCATCTGGGCACTTCCAAACCCCATACAAAGAGGAGGAATCTGCAGATGTCTCTGTAGCTCCTGCTGGGTGGCTCCAGTCAGTGGCTGACCTTGCACCTCCTTGGAGATCCAAGAGCCAGTGTACCCAGTGGTCAGTGTGAGACCATACCAGATTACAACTCCTCACATCCATAAGAGATACACTCAAGGGGCAGACTCAGTGAGCACCAAAGCCCCACTGAAGCAAGTCCTGCCCCATAAGGGTGCCTCTTGTGCAACAGATCTTCCAGTGTAGACACGGCTAGTCATCATAGCCAACTGACCTGGAAGTCAATTCCTCCCAGTGACACCAATAGCAATCAAGGCTTAACTACAAGAAGACTGTGCACACAGCCCACAAAGGTGTGCACCAAGAGCATCCACCTCAGGTGACTGGGGAGGCTGAGCCACTGGGCCCTATAGGATACCTACCACACAAGGCCACTCTATCAACTCAAGGAGACTTAGCAGCTACCCAGTACATAGAAACAAACTCAGGGAAGCAGCCAAAATGTAGAGAAAAAGAAACAAGTCACAAATGAAAGAAATGGATGAAAGCCAAATACTGGATATAGAGTTCAAAATCAAGGTTATAAGGTTACTCAAGAATCTTGTAGAAAACTCCAAGAAATTTAGTGAGACCTTCAAGGATATGGAAAAGGACCAATCAGAAATTAAGCATACAATGACTAAAATAAAGAATAATATACAGAGATTCAACAGCAGACTAGAGGATCCCAAGAATCAAGTCAAAGATTTGAAATACGAAGAAGCAAAAAACACCGAACCGGAAAAGCAAAAAGAAAAAAGAATCCAAAAATATGAAGACAGTGTAAGAAGCCTCTGGGACAACTTCAAGCATACCAACATCCGAATTATGGGGGCGCCAGAAGAAGAGAGCATGCAAGATATTGAAAACCTATTTGAAGAAATAATGACAGAAAACTTCCCCCACCTGGTGAAAGAAATAGACTTACAAGTCCAGGAAGCACAGAGAACCCCAAACAAAAGGAATCCAAAGAGGACCATACCAAGACACATCATTAATTAAAATGCCAAGAGCAAAAGACAAAGAGAGAATACTTTTTTTAGTATATTTTATTGATTTTTTACAGAGAGGAAGGGAGAGGGATAGAGAGTTAGAAACATTGATGAAAGAGAAACATTGATCAGCTGCCTCTTGCACACCCCCTACTGGGGATGTGCCCGCAACCAAGGTACATGCCCTTGACCGGAATTGAACCTGGGACCCTTCAGTCTGCAGGCCGACGCTCTATCCACTGAGCCAAACCGGTCAGGGCCAAAGAGAGAATATTAAAAGCAGCAAGAGAAAAACAGTTACCTACAAGGGAGTACCCATACGATTGTCAGCTGATTTCTCAACAGAAACTATGTAGGCCAGAAGGGAGTGGCAAGAAATATTCAAAATGATGAATAGCAAGAACCTACAAGCAAGATTACTCTACCCAGCAAAGCTATCATTTAGAATTGAAGGTTAGATAAAAAGCTTCACAGATAAGAAAAAGCTAAAGGAGTTCATCACTGCCAAACCAGTATTATATGAAATGGTGAAGGGTATTCTCTAAGAGGAAGAAGAAGAAAAAGGTAGCGATAAAAAATTATGAACAACAAAGTGACAACAAATATATATCTATCGACAAGTGAATCTAAAAATCAAGTGAATAAAAAACCTGATGAACAGAACAAACTGATGAATGTAATAGAATCAGTGACATGGAAAGGGAGCAGACTGACAATTCTCGGTGGGAAGGGGTTGTGGAGGGTGCGGGAAGAGATTGAACAAAGAGCTTAAACCTATGGATGAGGTCAGTGTCGGGGGGTGGGGAGGCGGGGAGGCCTGGAGTGGGGTGGGAACCAGGTGGAGGGGAGCTATGAGGAAAATAGAGGAACATCTGTAATAATCTGAACAATAAAGATTTTTTTTAAAAGTTATTTTCTTACTGTATGCAAAGAAATACAAATGGATGCATTTCAATGAACACACAAAAAAGTTAATCATTTCCTTAACTTTCTTTCAAACCACTTGTATTTTATAGATTTTATATCAAATAAACTGAGTCAAACTAAGATTAAATGACTCATGAAAGGTCATATATGGGATCACAGTGCCAAGAATTACACTGTGGAATGTGAATCCCTGGCTTTCTGTTCTAACCACTACAAAACAATTCCTCCTTTTAAGACAGCTGTTTTTTAATAAGTGCAACTCACACACTTCTGCCAATTCTTTCTTAGGTTTGGAAACAAAATTTATCTAAAACAGAAAGGAAATTTTAGCTTTTATGAAGAAATCCACTTAGGAAACAGAAATAGTAGGCCAAGAAAATTATCCACATATTTTATAACACTAATTGTGACAATTCAGTTCAACTATAATTTTATGAATGTATCTATAAGCCAGGATTTTCTCAGAAACAAAGAGCAAAATTAAATAGCTTTTATCAAATTGTTTCAGGTATTCTAAATATGCTTTCTTAAGCAAATTTAGTTCTCATAGTCTAGAGCAAAGGTGATCAAATTATATTGATAATTATTTATTTGCCAGTGTTCACCACTAAGTAAAAGCCCAGTGAAGGCAGTGACCCTATCTGTCTTAGTTACTACAGTAATTATAAAATCTACATTAGCTAACTAACACATAATAGAAATTAAAATATTTGTTGAATAAATGCAAAAGTTAAGCCACTACTATAATACCATAGACTGTGCTATTTTGGATCCTGTACTTAAAGCATTTACATTTTTAAAGTTTATTTGAGATGCCAATAAAATTTTACTTATATACAGTCACTACTTTATTTACATACCATTAAAGAAGGTTAAGTATTTTTATCATAATTATCAAATGACTTAGAAAAAAAATATTTAATTTCTATTCTAACATGCTAATTGTGGTTTAGAATTATCAAAATAAACTTCAAAACATAATGTTCCTCCGTCAAATATAAAATAACTAAGAAAATGTAAAACCCATACCAAGTACATATAATTAATTCATACCCTAAAAAGGCAAATCTGACTAGATTTCCCAGCAGTGACAAGGTCTAGTAGCTACCCTCTGCATTCTAGAATAGACAATAAAATGAGCGAGGAGGGGGAGGGCAACCACAAAGGAAGCTGACGTTTATTTCGGCATCAGCCTCACCCTCTGACCACAGAGGCCTATGAAACTTGCCTCAGTTGGGGGGAGGGTAGAAAAAACTTACCCAACGTGTTAAAAAACAGGAACAACACAAAGAGCTTTGAAAATAGTCAAAATGGAACTATTAACATTTGCATGTTATTTTAATTTGCTAAAGAAAATAAATTCTAAAACACTAAGATCTTAAGATTAATAAAAAGCAACTGATTTAGAAGGTAACTTTATAGTTCACTGCATGCTAGAATTATGCATTTAGATATTTCAAAATGTACATGCCTCAAGATAAATAAGATTATAATGCTAATTCTATTAATTTGGATGTAATCCTAATTATAATTGGTAATGATATTAAAAGAACTTAGTCCTGGCCTGTGTTTCTCACTGTTAGAGCATCGGCTGCTCCCTGAAGGGTCACAGTTCAATTTCCAGTCAAGGACACATACCTAGGTTGCAGGTTCCACCCCCAGACCTAGTAGAGGTACCTGAAGAAGGCAACCAATCTAGGTGTCTCTCTCACATCTCTCTCTCTCTCCCCCCCCCCCATCCTTCCCTACTTCCCTCTCTCCTTAACCCTTTTCCTTCCTCCCTCTTCCAGTCTCTCTAAAAAAAAACATTCACAAATCAATGGGAAAAATATCTTTGGGTGAGGATTAACAACAAAATTAAAGCAAGTTCTTGGCAGAGGAAATGTCATGATTTCCAACTTATCAAGGTTTACTAGATATATCAATATTTACCATATCAATTTTAAAAAATGCTAGGTCTCTTTCATAAAGATATTAGAAGATGGGTAAACAAATCTGAATTTGTTTTAATCAGATTCTTTCAAGAGTTTTTGCTCTAAAATGTCAAATCAGAGTATATCTGATTCAACTTTATGCTTTTTATGATGGCATCTTATTTGTAAAACAATTGAGAATTATTAATAATGTCCTCTACAAAGTTTAATTTTTCCTCAAAGAAACTTTATAGACTTTCTAGCTCCCAAGTCCCCTATTTTGCAAATTTAATAAACATATGCACAGTTACTCATTAAAATAGTAACTCAGAAAAACAGAAAAGAACGCCCTTTATTGTGTGTGCTGCTCAAGGCATAGTTACCTGCTCGAAGCAGTTTCCAAACATTTTCGCAAAAGAAGGAAAATTGGAGACGTCTAGTCCACCCTCTCATCTTCAAGAAAAGGAAATCACACAACCGAGGAGATAACACAGCGTTAGGCAACTTTAGGTTCAGAGTAAAAGTAGGTCAGCTGACTTCCACTTTCATCTGTTTTTACAAAGTATGCTAAAGGATGCCATCTGACACATATTTGACATGGCTGCTGAAAAAAGAAAGAAAGCTCCTAATGGAATCGTAGGCCTCCTCACGCAAAGTTGTTTTCTATTGCAGACAGTAAGATACCGACGATACTATGTCCGCCCAAGTCTCCTTGTTCTCAGACGAACAATGAAGAAAACAAAGAGGTTCAGAGGAAGGCTATCTGGAGGGGAGGTCATAAGATGAGCGTTTAAGGAAACGGGCAGTGCTTAGCCAGAGTCAGATCTCTGAAGGATTTTCTCAGGGACACGATAAGCAGCTGCAAAAGGGAACCGAGCCTCCTGCAGATGCGGACAGAGAGAAAGCAGAACCCAGTGTGCCTAGGAAGTGCTCACAGAAAGGAACAGACCTTCTAAGGTCCTGACTTCCCCATCACTGAGGCAGTCAAATTGGAACTGGGTAAACAGCTGGTCAAGAGAATCATAGGAAAGCCTGCTGCCCTGCATGGAAGATGACATTAGGAGGTCACTGCCCACCGAAGTCCTTCCCACGCAAAGGTTCTATGACTATGCCATGTGAGATGCAAGTAACTGCAAGGAAACGTATGCTTTCCCGTGACAATGCAGAGAAATCATTCTAGATTTAGAGCAAAACCATTCTTTAAAACACTCTGAAAGGTTTTAAAACTCTATCTTTTAATACACCACTGAAGTACTCATAGATTTTAACATATAATTAAATAAATAAGCCAGAAATGTGAAATGTGAAACATGTAGTTCTCAGTCTGGGGAGGGAGATCTCATCCTCACTTTGCAAAATAAAGATGGCACCCGACGTCTGTCAGGAACATAATTACTTTCCATGATTCCGTCAATTTTTGTTTTCACACTGAAATTAGGGTAAAAACCAATTATACTAGTTTACTGTAAATTTATCAATGGAAATACAGACTAGTAAAGCATTTTAACAGAAGCCAAAACACTGCTTCCAGAACTAAAATCAAACTGAAGACAGAAGCCGATCACCATTTTCTAACCCTTTGTTAAGTGTCTTTAAAGCTCAACAGATGCTGAATATATAACTTAAATACCTTGGTATATCGTCTATAACTTTGATAAATACCAAAATGATAGCACTAAATAGTCTTATAATCTCAGGTCATTAAGGAATTTACACCTTGGTTAAGTCAAAACAGATTAGTATTAGTGTAAGTACAGGTTTTACTGATAGAACATACATTCTTTTTTATACAGAATTCTAATGTCAAATATGAGTTAATTTTTTTTGTTTAATTTAGGAAAGAAGGGGAGAATGTAAACATCATTTTTTAAGCCCAAACACAATATCCTAGGAATTTTTTATTTGACAAAAACTTAGCTAGCACTCTAAGTGTTGTATAAATATTAACTAATGTAGTTCTCACGACCACCATATAAGATCATACAATTATCTTCACCCCATTTCTCAGATGAACTACAGCACCAAGAGGGATAGTCATTTCACTGAGGTCACGAGGCCAAGCTGCCGCTTCCCCGGTCCACCTCAGATAACAACCCTAAGTTAGGGGGACATAGCAGACATCACTGCTCACTAACGCTGCCGTCAGTTAAGACGGGGCCTGTACGGTAACAGCAGAGATGATGACTTTTCCTTCTGATCCCTGTTAAATAATGACTGAGTTTTATGTAACCAGACACACACACATCCAAACTGTGAATGTACACAACATACATAGCACACAATTTCCTTACCTTCCTAGCTCTTTAGATGTCAGTGTATAAAAATTATTAAAGTTTTCCATTTTCATTGGCGTTTGAGGAGTTGTAGTTAGCAAGCCTGAAATACTTCGGCAATCAAATCTTCTCCTCGACATGTTAGATGGCGTCCAGATATGCTTTTTCAGTCACTTCTTCTTACCTATTTTTTTAAAAAAGAGAAGAGACAGGATATAACTTCAATGTAGCTCAGGAAAAAAAAAGATATCTCAAACAGGATGTGCATTACATTATCAGCTCCAAATATAGCTATAAGACAACCAAAAAGAAGATTTAAAGAGCACATTCTCCCCACCAGGAAAAAGATGCACACACAGAAACTGGTATGGTACTTCAAGTATGTTACTGAGTTCATTCAGAATAAACTACAGTAAAAAACAAAACAAAACACACACACACACACACACACACACACACACACACACACACACACACACACACACACACACACACCTGTAGCCCTAGCTGGTTTGGCTCAGTGGATAGAGGGTTGGCCTGCAGACTGAAGGGTCCTGGGTTCGATTCTAGTCCAATCAATGATTCTCTCTCATCATTGATGTTTCTGTCTTTCTCCCTCTCCCTTCCTCTCTGAAATCAATTATATATATATATATATGTGTGTGTATGTGTATGTATATATATATGTATGTGTATGTGTGTATATATATAAAAACACCTGTTATAACTTAATACAAGCAATCACTCAATTTCATTTTGAAACTCATTCTTTAAAGTGTTATCTTCATAAAACAAGGAAATTTATCATAGCTAAGTAAGGATTATTGATTTTAAATTTAATTTCACATAGCCACACAAACTTGGTGGTGAATTCACCTTTTGTGAGTTATATTACTGACATCTGAATGACTACAAGAAGCAGAATTTGTTTCATAGACTCTACAATTCAATACTAAATTCAGAAACTTTCATAGGTCTTAAGAGTGTCTTTTTTTTTTTTTTGGCAGCATCAAGCACAGAGCCTGCCATGTATGACGAGCTCTATAATTTTGTTGGATGAGTGGCTGACCATCCGGGAGTTCTCATCTACATCTGAAGCTCATATTTACCTCGAACTTTGTGTATTTACATGTATTCCGTTTTAACATCACAGCTACTATTTCATAGTAATGGAGTTCATACAACAGCAGACTATTTATTTTAAGATACTTCTCACTTTCTGCTATGCCTATCTAATAAAAGACCAGTATTATTCTCCTAACACCCTCTATAATAACCCCCTAGGCTTTTGTTCTTTCTCTGCCACATTTTTCCTCTCCTTATTTCTTACTTGACATGTACTGTTTCTTTACCTTCCTAGATCCAAATGCCAGCTACATTCAGCTTAGCAAAGAAGCAGTGTGATTGAGGTCAGTGTTTTCAGCTTCTATGTTTTCTCGGTTTTATTCTTAAGTCAGAAACTTTTTTTCTCTCACTCTCTTGGTCTTTGGGAAAACAAAGCCCTAGTGGTTTGGGGGTACACCACTAGTAGTCTAAGGATAGCAGCGTAGCATTCTGAAGTAACATTTGGATCGAATCACATTTGAGTCTGAATCCCATTTATCCATCCCACCAGCAATGAGATCTTAGCTAAACTATTTAACTTTGTTCCTGTTATGGGCTGAATTATGCTCCCCTCAAAATTCAAATGTTGAGCTCCTAGCCCCCAGTACCTCAGAAAGCGACTGTCCTTGGAGACAGGGCCTTTCACGAGGTGGCTAAGTTGAAATGAGATCGTTAGGGTGGGCCCCAATCCAATAGGATCGGTGCCCCAATGAAAAGGGGCCATGAGGACACAGACACACAGAGGGAAGACCCTGTGAAGGCACAGGGAGGCTTCATGGACAACCAAACGGAAAGGCCTCAGCAGACACGGACGCTGACGACACTGACCTCAAGCTTCTTCTCTCCAGAACTGTGGAGACAATACGTTTATGTTGCTTACATCACTCAACCTGCAGAACTTTATTATGGCAGCCTCGTAAACTATTTCAATACAGCTTCTTTTAAAAATAGGAAATAAGTACTTCCAATAAACATCACAACACTTGCTCTTCAACATTATTATTTTGCCATATTGTGTTTAAATTGATAAATGAGGCATCAGAGACCCAGCTGAAAAAGTCCCTGCTTTGCCATCCCTAGTTTGCATTCCCTCTGCCACTGGGTGGGAGGGCTTACCATTTCTTTGCCAACATCTGCCCTATTTGGAGTTTTAATTGTGGCTATTCTGGTGTACTGAAGGTGAAATGGAACTTGGTAATTTACTTTGTATTTCTGATTACTAGTGAGGAATGCTTCAATCCTGCTGCTTCTAAAGTACGGATGATAACAGAATTTATCTTACAGAGCTCTAAAGATTAAAAATTAAAATATGATGAACTCATATAGAATGACACCGGTACAGTGCCAGTCCTGAGACTGTATCATGATTGTACAATACATACATATTGTTAATATTCTAGCCAAAGATAGTCTCTATACAGTCTCTGCCATTGTTGAGTACCGTTTCCATATACAAAACTCTCACCCCAAGTTAGCTTAAACTTGATTCTTATAATTCTGTCTTTTTTTTATTGTTTTAATAAACTGTGTATTTTTTTTTTTAGTTCTGATGACATTGAGTTTCTCAGGTACATATTCCTCTCTTAAAAAGTCAATAATTATCAATTCCTATGCTCAATCTATTTCTTTTAAGTCATCGTATTTTTACAAACTTTTTCTAAATTTAAAAGTCTATGTGGGTCCTAGCCAGTTTGGCTCAATGGCTAGAGCATCGGCCTGTGGACTGAATGAAGGGTGCCAGGTTCAAGGGCACATACCCGGGTTGCGTGCTTGATCCCCAGTTGGGGACGTGCAGGAGGCAGTCGAGCAGTGCTTCTCTCTCATCATTGATGTCTCTATCTCTCTCTCCCTCTCCCTTCCTCTCTGAAATTAATAAAAATGTATTTTTTTTTAAAAAAACACGTCTATGTGAAATCTAAAGAACAAAAGAAACACACAAACTAAAACAGACTCAAAGATATGGAGAACAGACTGATGATTGCCAGACAGGAGGGAGTTGGGGAACTGGGTGAGAAAAGTGAAGAGATGAAGAAGCACTAATTGGTAGTTACAAAATAGTCACGAGGAAGTAAAGTACAGCATAGAGAACAACAGTCAATGATATTGTAATAACTATGTATGGTACCAGGCGGGCACTGGAAATATTGGGGAAGTACTCTGTAAAGTATATGATTGTCTAACCACTATGCTCTACACCTGAAACTAATACAAAATAATACTGAATGTAAACTGTAGTTTAAAAATAAAATTAAAAAATAATTTTAAAAAGTCTACTAATATGCACACTTCTGATCACATTTATGCCATACACACACACACACACACATACACACACACAGAAAGAAAACATATACCTGTATCATGGATACAAATTGGCTACATTCCCCACAATCAGGACTTGGGAAACATGAGGACAAGAACATATCACATTCAACCACAGAGACAGAATACAGGGTCTTGAGTCTAGAATGTGCACCTCATCTAAATTCTAGAATCTAAGATGTCTATTTCATGCTGTAATATATCAACTACAAAGTAATCTATTCATAAGAAATCTGGTTGAATTATTAATATATATTTACAAATAAGTATTTTCTGCTCTCAAGTTTAAAAAGTGTCAATATGGATCTTACAGGTAGTAAAAAATTTATGTTCAATGAAGCTTTACAATTGTGAGGAAAAAAGGAAATCGGTGGAATGAATGAACCCCAAAGTCCAACAATAGGAAATGGTTAAATACACCTAAATAATAGGATGTTATATACTCAAAAATTGTGCTTTTAAAGAATCTTTTAAACTCAAATTATAAAGTGAAAAAAGGAAGACATAAAACTTTACAAACATATGATAATTTTGTGGGGAAGTAACAAAGCAAATAGCAGAAGACTGGAAAACAATGGCAAAAAGCGAACAGCGGTTATCTTTGGGTGGTGGGATTATGGCACTATTTATACTTTCCGGTGTTTAAGTTATCTAACCTAAGCAGATTCTACTTTAGCAATCAATAAAAAGTTAATAAATGCCTTTGGGTAAAAACGATGGATGTAAATACATCTGACTGGATTCTAGGTACAGAAACATATTTGCAACCACAAAACCTAACTCTTTATACATTAAGGGTTTACTTGGCTAGAAGTTCAAGAGCCATTACTACTCCGGTTTTCTAAGACCTCAGTGTTTTCTCTGCATTTCTCAAACCTATTTCCAAAGATTGTTTTTCATAATCGCCCATTATAATAATTACAATACGCATTCAGATATGGATCAGTGAGGGCAGGAACAGAAGGAAATGTTAGACTTGATGCGGGCCTTACCTTGCTTTCAAAGGAGAAAGCAAATGTGATGTGATCAAAGTAAGACAATTCCTATAATTCTCTAAATAGCTCTATTTTTAAAATATTCACCCTAATATTCATCCCAAACTTATCAAACAAAAATGTTTCCTAAAAACAGACTATATCTACAGTAAATGAAAACACCTAGAGAACTAAATGGTCTGCTGTGATCTCTTCATTACAAGCGACTAAGTCCTGACACACGACACACACAGGCTGAGGCCAGGTGCACCCAGCTTCCTTCCTGCCACACTCATGTCTCATATTTTGCCTCCACATCTCTGTTATGCTTTCCTGCCTGAAACAGCCTTTTTACCTCTCCTTAAATGGCTAACTTTTCTTATGCATCCTTCACATCTCAACATAAAATGTGATCTCCCCCCACTCTCGGGAGCTTTGACATTGTTAAAACCCAAAAAAGTTGGGTTAAGTGCCTCTCCTTTATGCTTCAAACAGGACCCTTGACATATCTCTACCTCAATATCTAACATGTTAGATTTCAATTATGTTTAGTGTCTAAAGGGCAATAACCACTTACTTTTTGCTAAACTCGCAGCATGGTGTCTGGCACCTGGTAGGAATTTTCAAAATGTTTGATGAACTGAATTATAAGAATTATGAAATAAAGAAGCATTTTTAGATACATCTCAAATCATCAAGGGTTGTGCAGAACTTGAGATCTATCTTGAAATTATAGTATTGGAGCTCTAAATGCAGCTAGTCTCTGCTTAATTTGGTATTTGGCTAAATGAAATATTTTAAATTGCTACTAGAGAATTTTAATTCTAAACAGGATGGCCACAAAATATGGAAATATGGATAAAATCATTTCATCAGATATTATAATGTAATACCAACAGACCATTGATTTTGTATTTTCCTGCCTTTCCAGACTAGGTGGCCACCTGGTTTCATGTAAATACCTACTTCAGCTAAGATAACATTTTAAGAGCTACCTCAATCAGGAAATTAATTCAGACACTGCCCTGTTAAGGACTGCTCAATCTAGATTTTCCTGAAATAAATTTGAAAGGCAATGGAAAGCAAAGTGAGGCACAAGACTGATTATAAGGAAACAACTCCTTTCTACATGGGCACTTACAGCTACCAAGTTTTCCCTAGGAATCAGAGGAACTGGAGATCTATTTATCTAGCACGCACCAGAATGAACGAGGACCTTTCTGCTGGTGTGGCAGAGGGCTTCATTTTTAATTAGTCATTGATCAGAAGTAAATGTAATGCAGTAGACATAGTAAGTATGATTTCCAATTTCAAGAGACGGTATTCCTGATGTGTTCTACTAACATATTTTGTTTTTTCTAAGATCGAATATGAAGAATAATTCGAGAATTTAATCATGTGAGAATCACAATAGCTGACTGTAGTCCAAGCAGTCTATTATATATATAATACCCAAGGGCTGAAGTCCCCAGTAAGGACCGCAGGCCGGATCCTGTGCCAGCACAGTGAGGCCTGGTGCCATCTCTTCAACTTTCAGAAGAATCAAACCTGTAATTGTGAAACAGTATAGGAAGATGTTGCAAAACGGAAATATAGTGGGCCAACACACACACAGTGCTTGCCCTTCATCAGATGAAAAATTAAGTTTCTGTTGTAAAACAAAACACTGTTTACTTGTAGTATTCCTGAAGTAGTTTATTCCATAACTATTCCAATGCAAAATGGAATATGATCATTTGAGGATTAAAGATGAAACTACCACCTCACTAATAATATAAAAATTTTAAATGATTAAAGTATTACTGCGCCCTCTTTTGGGGAAGAAGTTGCAAAAAGTCAGGGGTGCACCAAAATATGCTGCATATAAACATTAAAAGAAACGGACCAGTTCAGATGTTAAAATTCAAGGATAAATGTATTTGGGAGAAAAAATGGGAAAATAAATGAAAAATAAAAAAATTAACAAAATATATCTTGAAAATTGCATTTATCACAACACATTTAAATACAAATGTGTAATTTAAATTTATAAGTAAATTTGTTAATTAAAATATTCAAAGAAATGTGCTTTAATTATAGTCTTCATAGAATATATACCACTTAAAATTACATCATTGAATTTTGTTATCCATACTGTGGGAAACTAAAATATTTAAAGTTTTCCCAAATGGAAAGGAAGTACATAAATTACTGTTAATGTTTCTGACACAATCAATACCCTTAGGATGCAAAATATTTCTTTAAAAAATTAAGAATCAAGCAAAATCCTTTAAAAGCAGAAAATCTAAAAGCACTATTGTTAGCTGCCCATTTTATACACAGGAAATATACTCTACAATACAATCTATGTGTAATATCATGACAATTTTATGATTAAGTGGAAGTGTTAGTTAGCAATGGATTTCCTTGATTCCTGGGTTTTAAATTGGGCTCAAAGATTAAAACAGGAAAATTTTGATAAGGAAATTCTCTCATAATTATCAAACAGCTTTTAAAATATGTTTACTTAGTGGTAAAACACTGTTAGTGCAAGCTTAAAAATAAAATCGTTTGATTAGAAACAACCGCAAATGCCTGTATCTTCTTCAGCCCTGTTATTAGTGTGCTGACAGTGATCAATTAGTCAAGTCTCAACTTTCCTTAAAAACTGATTCTATCTTAACCAAATTATAATTCACTATTCAACGAGCCCAAGAGAAATGGCAACCATTCTGTATGCGCACAGAAAGGCCTTCCAGTTATTACACAGATTTTACTTTTAAAATTCAAGTATGCTGCCATGTAAGTATATTTCACTTCAGTCCATCATTTAGGAAAAAAAATATCTAAAATGTGTATATGTATCTCAAAAATAAAGCAGCTACTGATAAGAACTCCACTTCTTAAAATATTGGAAATATTTTTTTAAACGTAACATCTGCTCAGAAGAGAGCGACGGGGAAGTGGGGGGAGGGGGGTCCTCAAACGAGGGCACTGTTTCCATGGGCCTGCCTTTTCAAAAACACACAGTGCTGTGTGGTTTAATATTCACAAAACAAGCATCTGAGAAGTTGATGAGACTGTTTCTGGGCAGCTCACGATGGAACTATAAAAGGCTGTATCAACGGGAAAGTGGGTTTATCATCCGTCTGCTCCTGCAATAAAATCGTGCTCCCGGTTCGTCTGCTGTCAGCGTCCAGTCATCTGTCCGCCACGCCGTCTGGCGCTGGGTCTCAGACTTCAGAATTTAAAGGGGCCACACCAGTCAGGCCTCCCCGCGGGCTCAGCCTATCACTGGTGCCCAGATGTCAACATCTGCGTCGGCAAAGCAGCCGGGAATGTGATCCACAGGCCTAATACTGACATTTGATCATGCGGATGGATTTTTAAAGCTGTGTGTTTTTTTTTGTTCTTAACTTTAATATGCAACTCAAGGTCGGGATGCCTCTAATCTCATAGAACTCCACCCCCTCCCCGCCCTCCCCCCCCCCCCAAGAACGAATATCAGCAAGCAGCTGCCATAAAGCCTCTTCCAGCTCGTCTCTACAGTACTTATCTCTCCGGGGGAATTCAAACGAAGGACTTCTCCCCACACTAAAACCGAGAGCTGGGTAAATGTCAAAAGCTTAGCCATCACGCGGTCACACAGTGTGCGTCTAGGTCACGGGCACTTCGGTGGTTTACATGGCGCCGAAATAAAATCAGATCCCGGAAAATCGCCCAGGCCGGGGCAATCCGTCCCTTCCGTCCACGGGCTGGATAAACTGCTCGCGCGCAGTAACTCCAAACGCCCCACGGGACGAGCACAGACTTTCTCTAGACGGGAGGCAGCTGTGAGCAGGACGCGCCCACGAGTCCAGATGTGAGCACTCCCGAGCCCACATCACAGCCGCGAACCCGGCGGGGACGCGAAGGACCACGTCGGCGCGACGGGGCAGGGACCTGCCGGGGGTGAGGGCGGCCCCACGGGGCGCGACCCGGGAGAGCCCGGCCGGTACGCGCACAGACACAGACACGCGCACAACAGCTCCCGGGCCGAGTGGGTGCTGGGAAGACCCCTACCCCACGCAGGACAGAGGGGGCCAGGGAAGCAGGACGCCCCCGAACGCGGCGGCCGGCCCGGGCAGAGGAGCCACCTGAGGAGCGGCTGTCTGCACCCACCTCCGCCGGCCGGGGGTCGGGACTACGGGTCCGCCCACGCGCCTGGGCCCCTCCTCGGGACTCCTCCCCCCTTGGGGGTCTCGGCCCCGCAGGTCAAAGGGGGCTGGCTCTGAGGAATGGGTCGCCGCCCCCAGGATACCCTCAATCCCAGCAGGACGCGGACGCGCGGGGAGGGGACACTGACCTCTCGGGCCGCGGCGGGTCCTCTCGGAGTAGCCCCTCCGAGGGTCTCCCGTCCGCCCCGCGCCGGCGGCCAAGGCAGGACGGTCCCAGCTCCAAACGGTGAGGGTCCGGCAGCTCCGCGTGCAAGACCCGCTTGTGTTCTTCCTCACCACGGCCCCCAGCGGTGACCCGGCCCCTTGTGAGGTGGCTCCCGGCCCCTGCGAGGTGGCTCCGGGCGGCGGCGGCGGCGGAGACGGTGACCGGAGCCTACAGTTGAGGTTTGAAAACTGCAGCCGCGTTGCGGGGCAGTGCTGTCGGCTAAGGCCCACCCCTCTGCCCGGAGAACCAATCGGAGCGCGCAGGGAGGGCGGGGATGTCACGTGACTGGAGGGGCGTGGTGCCAGCTGGCTGCGCGTGCTAAGGGGCGGCCCCAGCGCGGGAGAGGGCGTGGCCGGCGGCGGGCGAGCCGGAGGTGGGCGGGGCCGCGGTGCAGGTGGGGCGCTGAGGTCATCGCTACCTGGGAGGGGTGCTCGGGCGCTGCCGGCCCGCGTGCCCGGCTGAGGCTCTACCTGGCGGCACCCCTCCCGCCTTCAGAGTGGTCGGCCCACGCGGTGGGAGCGTCTGCAGGTTGGGAGAGGGAAGAAGCCCCAGTGGCTTCACTGCTCCCCACTCATCAAACTCCTGCCCCTACCAGGGAACTGTGCTCCCACTCTCCCGAGTCGGCTCCCTCGTGACCAGAACCCACCCGGAAGTGCAGAGCGCCTTTGCCAGGACTTGGCGAGCACCCCTGTCGCTCCAGCGCCCTCCTCTCCGGCCTGACCGAGGCGGTGTAAGCAAAGTGCCCACGGGGTGCATTGCGGGTTCTGCGTGCAGGGTGCCACCCGAAACGACAAAAGCCCACGGCGAGGGACCCAGGCTCTGTTCCCTCCTGAAGAGAATGACAAGGTGGAAAGTTCTGTGCAAGACACAGCTGCGCTTTTGTCTTGTTCTTTATCCTGCAGGATTGGTTGCAGATATTTACAATAATCAGAAAACTATTGGGAAAACATATTGGGGGGGGGGGAATATATTGGCGCACTCTCCTTCTAAAGACTTTGACACTCAACATGGAAGAGGAGGTTTCTGCTCTCCTTGTTCTCTGCGTGCTCCTCCATACTGCGTTTTTCCCAAAACAAGTGCATAAAATGCCTCCGTGCCATTCAGTGAAGCCTGCTTGTTTTCCCTTAACTGACTCATTGCAGGTTAATGTGTCTAGTCCCTAAGCCTTGTCACCTGGAGAACATTGCTTCCGTCTATCTAGTTTATGGTTGCTAACTATTGGAGTGACAAGAGAAGCCTAAAGTTAGGACAGAAACAAACAAAAAAGTCTCACGCTGACTTGGACTTTCCAGTTGCCCTTACCTTCAAGTCCGCACACCCGGGAGACTGTTCCCATCTCTTTTTGCAAACACAGGGGTGGCATCCCAGAGGTCTCAGCACCAGCACTGGAAAGGGTGACCTCTGGGGGTCCCAGGATGGCGTCCGGCAGCGAGTTTTGTTTTGTGTGTGGTTTATCTATGGACCTCCTCAATCCCAGCATCTGATGCGTCGGCAGCTCTTAGTCCCTTCCCTGTGGGCCCACGTCACTCCACATCTTTCCATCCCTGCGGTAAACCAACCAGCCCTTCCTGTGGCCACAAGCCCTCCGCTCCGGCTGGCATGTTCCCACCTCCACCTTGGCTCCAGCTCTTCACCATCCTCCTCATCAGTTTCCAACTTCAAAGAAGGTTTTGCTCTCCAGAAATCAGAAATCTGTGCTGTTGTTCACTTCTCACTCCTAGCCTGACCACCTCTTTGCCCCGTGTTCACAGGTGCAGGCCCTACCCTTGTGCCAATCTATCCATGTCCCAAGTAGGTTGTTAACCCTTATACCTGGTGTCAGATATCCCGCCGGGCTTCAGCACACTGCCCCAAGGACACTCGCCTGCGCCTGCTTGGACTCGGGCACCGTGGTTCGTTAAGTAACAGGGAATCCCTGGTGCTGAGGAGCAGACTCTACCAACTGTGGCCTTGAGTAATATTCAGGACTCAGCATGTCCCTCTATCCTATCTCATTTACCTAAAATGATGCCCAGCCGTGCCAAAGGCACATACATAGTCACGTTAAAGAAGCAAATGCAGATTAAATTAATTTTAATATATTTTATTCAGCCAATGTATCCAAAATGTTGTCGTTTCAATATGGAATCAATGTGAAAGTTATCAATAAGATACTTTTCATCCTTTTTTTAAAATATTGTTCTAAATAGGGGGCACTTTACATTTACAGCACATCCCCATTTAGATGCTAAATTTTCATCGAAAACACTTGATCAGTATTTAGATTGCCCAAAATTTACCATTGGAAAAAGATTCATATCCCTACATTGTTTCAAACATAAACGTTTCCAGGAAGTGAATACAGTATCCATCTCTTAATCTAATTAAAATGAAAAGAAGTTATAATTCAGTCACGATAGCCACATGTGATTGGTAGCTACTCCACTGGACAGCACAGATCCAAAGGGCCACAAACGTGCCTCCTAACTGCTCCTAAACCTCAAAATGGCTTCATGCAGAACTAGGCCCAGTGCAGGGTCTCAATACACCACATCCCTGAAGCAGTTTGGAACTTCAAAAGTCCTCAGGGGTCAGTAGTCCAACTCCCTTGTTTTAGAGAGGAGAAAATGTAGAATGGGAGAAGTTCAGGGACTTGCAAAAGATCACACAGCAGAACTAGTGGATGCATATCCGAACAAGAATGTAGGTCTCTTGATTCTTAACCCTAAGGACATTCCACCTCATTATGTCAGACATACTTGGGGCTGGGGGGGCGGGGGGAGATTTTTAATTTATTTGAATAGTCACTTGAAAGATATGGGCAAAGAAATACATTTTTGTGTCCTCATTGCCTTTGCACGACCTGATGCAGACAGTGCGTCCTGGAATGTTTAAGGCCTGCTTCCACCGTGGCTTGGGGTCTGGGTGATCCAATCTGCCAGTCGCTGTTACCTTGGCCCATCACTGCTTCCTCTCCTTGGGGCCACCTCACGGCACACCCGGCCCAGCCAACCCCAGAGCATCCGGCCACATTTTTCTGTCTCAGCTGTCCTCACCCTGCTGTCTCCAACAATTTGGTTAAGGTTGTGCTTCAGAGAATTCTTTCCATCTGCAAACCAACGTATTCAGTAGAAGCTACAGAACTGATATCTTCCATCCACAAACACGCCAGCTCTAAGGTGAGAGTTATGTGTGTGTGTGTGTGGAGAGAGGATGCATATGTGGTGAAGTGTGTGGCATTCAGCATTCACGGCCCAGCTCTGCCCATTTGTAGTTGCATGGCTTTGGACAAGCCTCAGTTTCCTCATCTGCAAAAAAACCAAGGAGAGTCATCGCAGCTACTTCTGGGAGACTGAACTGCGATCACACAGAGCACAGTGGCCCGCAAGAACACGCCCTCGGCCTGCGCGGCTGCTGTCTTCCCAGTGGCCCGCAGGCTTCCTGGGAGGACTGCCTCCCCCCGGCTCACTGCTGCACCTTGTGACCGGCAAAACGCTTGTGAGGGAGTAAGGTCCTGCGTGCATATTTTTCCAATGACTTTAGAGGATACTTAGGATTCCCTCAGATCATATGACTGATGCTAGGAGAGGTGACTGGGGGGAAAAAAATAAAGCTGACATGCTGGTCAGAAAAGGAGAGGAGCAGCTAGCTGCTTTCCCTTTCAGAATCCACCTGGTGGAGGCGGCCAGGTTCACCAGGAAGCTGTAAGGTCCACAAATGCTGACGCCCAGGCCCGTGCTAGCTGAAGAAGTTAGGCTCGCTGGTGTTTAAAGGGAAGTAGATTATCGAGTGGAACCAGGACATAAATATAGGGTGTAAAACCATCATTTATTTTACTTTCTTAGATAAACGCCTATTAGTTCTCCCCAACCAATCCCCTCCCTTTTCACTTTCCTGAGGTACTTCACAGTCCATGAATCGTGACCTGGTGTCACGTTCCCCAGAGCACACGGCAGGTAAGAAGTAGTAAAGCGTTCAGGAATCCCAGACGGTGGGAGTCTCCTTGCATCAGGCAACCAGAGGCACAGATAAGGCAGGGCTGACCTTTAACCCCTACCGTTTCCTTGTTGGGAGTGCGCTTGGCCCCAACTGGCTTAAGGGGACAGCAGGAGCGTTGAGAAGGCCAGTCTGCCCTCGGTGAGTCCTTCCATGGCATTAACGTGCCGATGAAAGGACTCAAAGGTTCCTATTAATGAGCAGCACAATATTCCTGACCTTGAGAACATTCCAAGTGTCTTGCAATCTTCTTTTCAGTAGTTAACCTTCCCTTTAAATGTATAGAGTAGCATTTCATAGCTTCATTTTTATAGAAAGATATAGAGCTGCTCAGAAACTCTGTAAAGGGCACAGATTATGAGAGTGGGGGGGGGGGTGTCTGAAAATCACTAGCTGTGAGACCTTGAACAGGTTATAATACTCCCATGCCCGTTGTTTCATCTGTAAAACTGAAATAATAATGGATTTATCCCGTAGGGTACAGAGTTCCAATAGCTCATAACAACTCCTGAGCCTGGCACAGTTCTGAATGTGCTGTTTGTGTTCACTCGTTTACTCACCCTCCTAGGAGTAAAGTGCGAACGTTTCCTCCTTTAAAGATAAGACAACTAAGAGACACGGATGTACACACTTCCCCACAGAAACCTAAGTTCCCGAGAAGCAGTAATCACGAAACCAAGATGCAAGTTCACTCTACTACATGGCTTCTTCCTCTGGGCATTGAAGAACTGTAGCCACTGACAGAGCACAGGTTCTTGAGGGTTCAATTCACCTTAGTCCCCGATGCCCCTGCTTTTTTTATCCTTTTGTTTTCTCTCACACCTCCCACTCCAAAATGTCTTCATTGTTAAAGTAACTCTACAAATACATAGAGGAGGGGCCTAGCATGAGCCATGTGGCCATGGGTTAGAGTTAGAGACATTGGTGTGACCTAATGCTTAGCTTACTGTAGATACGAGTGTTTACATATAGAACTATTTATAGACAGGTGTGTGTGCCTGGGTAAGTATTCACAAATATCTCCTGGCTCTGTCAGCAGAGAGCACTGACACCCTGGGAGCAATACGCACACCGACCACTCAGGTCTCAGTTTCTAATGCCATTCATTCCCCAATAAAAGGAACTAAAGCCCCTTGGAGAAATCGATGCTTCTAGAGCTGGGGCAGGAAACATACGGAAAGGCCTGGAACATTGTGGAATGCCAGAAAGAAGGACGTTCAAACAAGTCAACCAAATCTGTACATGGTGATGGGAGTATATCAAAGGGAGCCAGGAGCCACTGAAAGAGCTCCCTATGGCAGAGCTGGGACAATTTGAGCAACACAACATATAAACAAAATGCTATTGGATTATGACCCACAGTATAACATAAATATGCATGAGTACATACTGATATAAGTGCATGATTGAATAAAGAACTGGGAAAGAATAGACAATCTCCTTGTAGAAGAATTATGAATAACTAGAGGCCCGGTGCATGAAAATCCATGCACTGGAGAGGGGGTCCCTCAGCCTGGCCTGCCCCTCTCACAGTCCAGAAGCCCTCAGGGCAGGAGGTGACCCGGCGATCAGGGGAAGGCAATGCCCCATCACACCTCTGCTGCCGCCACTGCCAGCAGCGCAAGCCTCGGGCAGCCCTGGGTGGCTGGGCAGCCGCCATCCGAGGCTTGCCTGCGTCTCGGGCTGGTCCTGGGGGGCTTGGGGGCTGAGGGGACTGGGGGACTCTGGAGGCAGGCGTGTGAAGCTGAGGGGAGTGGGTGCTGCCATCTTTGAGGGTGTGGCAGTCAATTAGCATATTCCCTCCTTATTGGGTCAATTAACATATTCCCTCTTTATTAGATAGGATTTATGTAGATTCTCCACTCTCACGTTGGAGGAGCATAACTCCCTACTCCTTAAGTGTGGGCTGGGCATAGTGACTTTTTTTCACTAAAGAGCACAGTATGGGGAGGGAGAAAAAAAAAAGAGTAACTTTGCAGTGAAGTAATCGGACAAACTGTCCCTCAAGCCAGGTGATCAAGGTTAACAGCAGTACTTACAAGTCATTTTGATCATGCCCTTAATCTGATGCAATGAGAATGGCACTTTGCCTCTGTGATCTTCCAAAAACCCATAACCCCAGTCCAACCATTAGAAAAACACCAGGAAAATACCCATTGAAGGACATACTACAAAATACCTGACTCAACCTCCTCAAAACCGGGCAGGTCACAAAACAAGGGAGCCCTCACAGTCAAGTGGAGCCTGAGGCGATATAAGGACTAAATGCCATGTTGGATCCTGGAACAAAAAAAAAAAAAAGGAAAGAAAAGAAAGACATTAAACAAGAACTAAGAAACTCTGAATGAAGTATAAACATCAGTGAATGAGTTACTATCAGTTCATCAATTATAACAAATGTGCCCTACTAATGTAAGACACTAACAAGGAAACTGGTTGTGGGTACTTTATGTATTATCTTTGCAATAATTCTATAAATCTAAAACTGTTCTAAAGTAAAAGGTGGCTTAAAAAATGAATGAATCTGTCATTCCTTTAAAAATTCAAATTCAGGGAACTCTAGAATAATAAATTAGAGCTGGAAATGATTTTTAAGGTCAAAAGAAAGGATAGAACCCATAAAATAACTGAAATACCATCCGGCCACTATGTTTGCAGTTTATTCAAATACCATTATATTAGTAATCTGATGCAGGCTCAGTCCTGTCAACCTCGGAGCAAAATGTCCACGCCTTGGCTAAAAATACCTGTGACAGGAATGCAGAAAGTGATCCAAGGAATTGTGTGTGTCAATATAATATCTATCATTTAATTCCAATCACAAAGTAAATCAATCCCCCTACTGTGTTAGGGAGACCCCAACACCTTTTCAGAGAGTCCCCAAGGTCGAATTTTTTTTTCTTGAGAATACTATGGGGATATTTACCCTTGTCTCTCTTATTCTCCCACAAGTGTATGATTCAGTTTTCCAGAGACTGCAGAATGCGTCATATTACAGCAGATTAATGTAGAAGCACTGCATTAATCCGAATGCTTCCTCTTAAAGCAGGAATCAGAGAGATCACAATAATGTAAAACAATACCACCCTTATCATTATTTGTTTTGGACAATCTAGCTATTTTTCATAAAATGTGTTATTGATGTTAACATGCAATTTGTTGTTACTGTTAACATGTAATTTGTCGTTATTGTTAACATGTAGGTGTTATTTTAAATAAATTAATATTCTAAAAATTTCCTCTTTTAAACTTGGCAGATACAACCTACATAAATAAACACCCCCTGAGGTCCTTACTGGGTTTTTGAGGGTAAAAATTGTGAGAGATTAAGAGCTATTTTTCTAATCATAATGACCAGTTTGCTCTTTTGCTTTTGGGGATGTTTGTCGCTTTATGACCACCTAGGATCTGAATCCCTCCGGCATTTAGAGAAGCGCTCACCTTTCGCGTCTGTGGAGGTGAAACTGACAAATATTCACGTTCCCAGCCTCCTTTGCAGCGAGGGCAGGAGCAGCCACCTTAAGTTCCATCAACCGTCCGTATGCACTTGAGCCATAGAATCTGGAACAAGTGGGCCTGGGGCCAGGAGCAACTCTATGGCAGCAGCCGACGTGTCAGGGAGATGTGACCCTCTGAGCAGCGGTTCTAGTGACACCGCCTCCGTCCACTCTCATGCTGTCGGCAGCACCAATTGCGCTTAGAAACTTGTGTTCCGGCAGCAGTGGCACCTTCACCGGCATAGGGCACTGATGCGACTTTGGATCTCGTTCCTGGTTATCCTGTCCTGATCCTGGCTCTCCGGCCCGAGGCTCTGCTCTGTGAGCTACTCAAACAACATCCTTTTCAGACGTCCCTTTTGGGCTTCAGTCATCCAGGGGCGCTTCATTGCTTGCAACTAATCACTCATCCTCCCCCAAACTGGCCTCTTAGTTCACTTCCGTAGTTATGTACCTTGCCTCTTTTAACATCACCTTTTCTGAAATTCCACAAACAAACCATGGCTAATTAAAGGGGGGGAAAAAGCAAAAATAAATGTACCCTTTCCTTTATCTGCTATATAAAAAAAAATAAACAACTGCATAAATAAATTAAAGTGGTTAGCTTATTGAGAGAAGGAGAGAACTACGTTGGCCTTCTCCTCTCGCTATCAACTTTCACCTACATTTTGAAACGGTGACTTAACTCCCAAGCAGCAGAGTGTAAGATTTTCACGTGTTACTTTCCGGTTATGCAATTTCCATAAAGCAGGCAAGAGGTTCCGAGGAGAATGACGGATGATGCCATGCCATATGCTTAGTTCATTATAAATCAGTACAAGTAACGGCAGCCTTCCTGCGCCAATCAAAACAGAAGTGTTCTGACACATGGGAGAGTGTCTTGTTTTATGGAGTGCTCACCAAAGGCATGCAAAGCACACTAGATTCCAAATGTACCCCGTTATCCGGAGAGGGTTTTGGAGCTGACTCCTACTAGGTTACTTCTTTGTGATTATTTCATGCGATCTATAAAATAGAATGCTTTTCTGTTTGAGCTCCTCAGGCCTGGGATGATTCTGCCTTCTATAATTTCGTAAACATATCTTACAATCTTTTTATTTTGGTCACTTTCTAGCCAGACTTCAAAGGCGGAAAAGATGGGGGCTAGTTAGGCTCTTCAGATCTTCCCATTGCATGTTAACTCAAGATTGTTAGGGACCTACATTAATTTTGACCAGAAAAAAGCATCTTCTGGGATTGAAATGCTACCTCAGATTAAGGATCCTCTGAAGCAGAGTCTTGAAATAATTTAAGGAAAAGGTAAGAGGGAAGCGACTCATTGCTTTTTCCTCGCCTGCTCTTTGATGGTCCAGGTCTGAGTGTAGGGGTTCTTGGAACTGCGTTCTGATATTTCCACAGCGAACCTTTCAGAAGAAAGGTTTGCTTAGAGTTGAAGTCAACAGGGAAGCCTACAGCAGCACACCCCACCTTGAGAACAAGTTGCAAAATCGAAAAACAGGTATATCCAATAGGCCTAAATTGGGGGGTGCATTTTTTTCAATTTGACGTTTTTCTTTAACACTTTGCAGATGGTTATCTTGGTGACTTGAGAGCATTTGCATAAACAACAAAAAAAAATCACTTGTCTCTCTGTCTTCCTGTCTCTCACCCTCAGCGTTTGTCTTTCTCTCTACTTGCTAAGAACAGGAAGTGGCAGAACGAAGATCTGATCAGTACCCATTGCTTCAGTGAGCCTTGCTCAGCTGAACACGGCCAACAGCGCATTTATATTTGCCTAAATAAATTATGCAATTTATCAAAATAGGCTCCTTTTGTGCAGTTTTAAATGATCTCTTAAGCGTCCAGGCCTTGAGCTCTTCTCACTATTAAGCCTACCTCTGGGGATCTCGGGTTGTTCCTTCAAAGTAAAAATAGGCAGTACCTTTGAGACACTTTCCGTTACTCACTGACCTAAAAAATCCCCTTCTAATAGTTCAGTAATGAGCAGCTCTGAGCTGCTTCAGGCTAGCCACGCATGCTGAACGTGGCCCAGGATGTACCAATATTAAGAGCCCCTGAAGTCTGCACGGCCTTTTGAGCTGATGTAGGGAGTGCTTTCAATGCGATATTTTATCTGAGCCTCAACAATCCGGAGGCTACTGTAAGCAAGGCTAGAACTGTTCATTTCACAAATGAGAAAGGGGCTCTAAGAGTGACTGTCCAGACTGAGACCACGGCTCCGTCCAGAACTGAAGATTGTAGACCCTCCCGAGCCACCTACGCTTAGGGGAGGGGACTACCCAGACTCTCCAGGCCTGCTCTCTCCTCTGCCATCACCATCCCTTTTTCTGAAAAACTGCAGGAGATGCTGTGATAGATAGCCCCGGACAACGGGGAAGGAAGGAGCAGGTGATTTTCCGGGAGGACCCACAGGCCCGATGGTAAGCCAGACCGTGGCCCCTGGCTCCCTTACCTGCAGCCGCTAGCTCTAGGAGCCCCGACGTCACCCCAGACCTCAGTGTTCACATCTCTCCAGCTGGCGGGGCCCTGTGTACTCCCTGCTGCCACCCTGGGTTGCCTCGAGGTAGTTTTGGGTGGGGAATTAGGAAAATCGATCACAATTTACCACCTAAGGTAATAAGATTGGGCACAGAACTAAGAATTCCCAACCAAGAGCCAGGGTGACAGGAAGGTAGGTCAGAAAAAGGAGCATCCCTATCTTTTAAAGTTGGAGATGCTGGGCATACGTCCTTTCACTTCATTCTTGAAACACCACCTGGAGGTGGTCATCTTTGTTCCTGGGGCTCAGATGAGCGAACTTAGGCTCAGAAAATGTGAATGACCTGCTGGGGGTGACACAAGCAAAAGGTGGAGACAGAGTTTGAACTCAGACAACAAATCCCAGGTCCTTCTCAGGATACTGCCCGACATCCTCGGGAACAGGTTACCTGTTCCCATCTCTTAAAACCCCCTTTCTGGCCCCTCTGCATGACTCTCAGGCAAACGAGCTTGTGTGATGGTGGTGGGAAGCAGCCTTTCTGGCAGGCTAAGGCCTAAGGGACAGGAAGTGTGCAGAAAGCTCCTCAGAAGCAGCATAGGCGTTACAACCAGTGCTCTTAGGTGAGAAGATCCTCTCTGGCGGTGATTAAGTCTCTTGCGTTTGCTCTGTAATTATTTGGGATGTTATGAGGCTTCAATGACAGGATGCTGCAGGAGCCTTCCCTCTGATCTCCCAGGGGCTGGCTACTCTTCCGCCCTCGGTTCTCACCTTAAATGTTGCACCCTCTCTCTGAGGAGCTCTCTGTCGCTGCGCCCTGCACTTCACAGCCCTTTTCATCGCAGTTAATAATTAAAGATTTATTTGTTTACTGCCTGTCTTTCTCATGAGACTGTAAACTCCCCAAAGATGGCAACCATGGCTGCTTCCTTCAGCGTTCCCCCAGCACCTCCCATGGTGACTGGCACACATGTTGATGGGATGGATGGATGGATGGATGGATGGGTGGGTGGATGGGTGGATAAATGGATGGATGGGTAGGTGGGTGGATGGATGGATGGGAGGGTGGGTGGGTGGATAAATGGATGGATGGGTGGGTGGGTAGATGGATGGATGGATGGGTGGGTGGGTGGGTGGATGGGTGGATGGGTGGGTGGGTGGATGGATGGATGGGTGTGTGGATGAATGGATGGATGGATGGGTGGGTGGGTGGATGGATGGATGGATGGGTGGGTGGATGGGTGGATGGATGGATGGGTGGGTGGATGGGTGGATAAATGGATGGATGGGTAGGTGGGTGGATGGATGGATGGGAGGGTGGGTGGGTGGATAAATGGATGGATGGGTGGGTGGGTAGATGGATGGATGGATGGGTGGGTGGGTGGGTGGATGGGTGGATGGGTGGGTGGGTGGATGGATGGATGGGTGTGTGGATGAATGGATGGATGGATGGGTGGGTGGGTGGATGGATGGATGGATGGGTGGGTGGATGGGTGGATGGATGGATGGATGGATGGATGGGTGGGTGGGTGGGTGGATGGGTGGATGGGTGGGTGGGTGGATGGATGGATGGGTGTGTGGATGAATGGATGTATGGATGGGTGGGTGGGTGGATGGATGGATGGATGGGTGGGTGGATGGGTGGATGGATGGATGGATGGATGGATGGATGGGTGGGTGGGTGGGTGGATGGGTGGATGGGTGGGTGGGTGGATGGATGGATGGGTGTGTGGATGAATGGATGTATGGATGGGTGGGTGGGTGGATGGATGGATGGATGGGTGGGTGGGTGGATGGATGGATGGGTGTGTGGATGAATGGATGGATGGATGGGTGGGTGGGTGGATGGATGGATGGATGGGTGGGTGGATGGGTGGGTGGGTGGATGGATGGATGGATGGACGGACGAACCAGTGAATGGTTCCCAGAAGAGTTTCCAAAGGGGTCTGAGGAAATGATCTGATACTGTGATGTGGGGAGGGCTGCATTACTTCTGGGCTAGGGGAGGGCAGCCAGCTTTCCCCTAAAAACAGGCTTAGAACTAGTGGCCACCCAAAGAGGATGTTCAGGAACTGCGGGGCCAGTGTGGCTGGACAGGAGGGGAAAGGGAAGTGAGGGTACTAAGGAGTTACCACATGCAGAGCAATGTGCTAGATGCACATGACCTCATTTCACAGCAGGCACGCTGCTCTGCATGGGAAAGGAATTACCTCTGCTCCTTTTAGCTACGTGTGAGGTTCGTAGCACTAAGATACTCAGCTGCCCACACCAGCTAACTTTTTTCCTCTTGGGTTGTGTAGGGGCTGAATTTTATCGCCACACACACCCAGGTGGGAAAGCTAGTGCTTCACACCTTTCTGTGCAAACAGGGCATTTTCCTTCTTTCACCCAAGAATGGGCCTCAGGTTCTCACCAACACGCTATGGATTACTGTGGCAGGAATGTTAAGTGAGCATGTATGACAGTGATACATCGTTAACTCCAGCCCATCCTTGATTCAGATTTCCTTTGTATTCACCGAGCGCCCTGTTTCTATTCCAGGATCCTACCCGAATGCCAGGCTACATGTAGCCATGGTGTCTCCTGAGGCTCCTTTCTGGCTGCGACTGTTTCTCTGTTTCTTAGACTCTGCTTGGCTGTGATGACCTCGGTAGCTTTGGAGAGGCCGGGTCAGGTATTTTGTAGATGCTTGTGTGCTAGAATCTGATGTTTTTCTTACGGCCGAACCAGGGTTACAGGTTTGGGGAGGAAGACCACAGGGATGAAGTGCCTTTTCCTGTGGCATCGTAGCGAGGGAACATGCTGTCCACGTGACTTGTCACTGTTGGCACTGACCTTGATCACCTGGCAGATGCAGTGTTGGCCGTGTTTCTTCCCTGTGAAGTTACTCTTTTCCATCCCCGCCCCTCGGTGCTGGGGTCTGTGGAAGGAAGTCACTATGAGCACCTCGCATTGAGCGTGGAGCATCTGCATCGGCTATGTGGAATACCCCTGCACGAAAGACTCGTCTCTCCTTCATTTGTTCGTTATTCATTAACTTATTTATCAGATGGGCTTATGAATATTCATTGTGTATTTCGTCTTATAATCCAATACTCCTTTATTCATTGCTCCAATTGTTCCAGCTTTGGCTAGTGGAGCTCACTCAGTTGGCTCCCTTTGTTACATTTCCATTATTGGAGCTTTTTTTTTTTTTTTTCCAAAAAGTACTTTATTATTGTCTAGTACTACAAGGAGTTTCAGGCTCACCTTGTATATTTCCTGGAATCAGTCGTTTCTCTAAGGAGTAGGGCTAATTTCTGAAATATGATTTTATATCTTAACTAAGGGCCTTAGCTCAGGAAAGGTAAAAGTCAGCTGGGAAACATTAATTTACTAGCATGTATGTGTGCAATCGCCACCACACCCAAACCGTGTGACTGGTTAGAAAAGATCTGGCTATACACTCCAGCCACAGAGCTATTGGCATTCCTGCTTGGTTCCAAGATTCAGATAGCCTGTTATCTTCATTCCTCCTTAAACATTGTTATGAGTGTTATAACAGACAGGTTAATTACAGACAAGAGGAAACAAACCCAAACATTTTCACTCCAAATTATCAGTAGTGCTGCAGGAGGAAGAGACTCTGGTGCTACAGCTGGTGCTTTTCAAACCAACGAGTGCACACCCAGGATACACCGCGTCTGGCCAAGGAACAGGCAACAAGCAAAGTGGTGTCTTCCTGGGTCAGCAGACTTCTTTGCTATTTGAGGAAGTGGGGAACCAGCCGTTATTAGAGCTAATAGGGAAAATCCTTATTTTCAAATTAAAACCAAGTTTGATGATATATGAGACTTTTGCTTAAACTAAATGAAGCCTGTAAGTAATATTGCATTGGTAGGGTGGCTTCAATCTGCATTTCCCTACTTCAGGGTTGGGGGGGGGGGTGCTCTATCACTATGGGTGATTGAATGCAACGTTGAAGAAATGCTGATATGGTTTCCTAATTAAAAATGGAGTACTAGCAAATCGTCGCTAATTAGCGAATGGTTCTTCAGCCAACAGCTAAAGTGGTTTTTGTTGTTTTGTTCTGGGAAGTCAATCATTCAAGAATAGAATTGGCCCCCCAGGGAAATGCACAGTTCCTGTCCACTCTCCCCGCCTCCATCCCCAAAAAGAAAGGCTGGTCTGGACTGGGCCGTCCAGGAACCCAGACGTGTCCTCTTTGGGGACTTCATCACTTGCGATTTCTCTTGCATTTCCAGGCCACAAGGCTGGAAGGTCAGGAGAGCTGCCCAACCTCAGTCAGGTCTGACCATGTAGAGTCGGGCTTATCCCATTTCTCCGGCCCCGTGAGTAGCACTGTTTCCATTTAGGGACTCCTCTGCCCTGAGAAGTCATAGAGTGGGCAACCTGGACCAGGTGTACACATTATATATCCAGATTCATATAGCAGCACATTCTCTTCTTTTTAGCCATTGGTTTTCTCTTCTTGGAACTTGCCTTTCCCTCTAAGGAAGATGCAAAGAATCAAGCTGTGAGCGTGGGTTTATGGAGGACCGGTATAGGTATAGGAAGTCTCCAGACCTTGTCTGGTCTCTTTAGAACTGACTCTACTCATTACAAAGGATGTCCTTCAGATGGTTTAATCCTATTCAAAGGACAGTGGGGCAAAAGCCTCATAGTAATAAAAGGCAAGACTTTACTTCATCTTGAGCTCAAGAATTTAATTTTGGGGTGAAGGCAGGGAGAGAGGTGTATTGGCAATGTCATGACAAGAATTTGGATTTGGGGTCCATTTTCCAATGCCAACCGAATACCAACTAGACATGAAATACTACCTTTCCCAAGAGTTGTGTATGTATAGCAAGGGGTAGTATTTCATAACATTATTATCAATTGTCAAAGAAATATATATTGTTCCAATGATTTATGCTTTGGAAAATTGCTTGCTTTTTCTTTCTAAATAAACAATTAGTGACTAAAAATTTTTTTTGCAAGGACCTGTAATAATGGGGCAAATAAAATGTGTGAGATTTATTTCTATCAATGTAAACATCAGCTTTTTACCATATTTCCTCATTTCAGTTCATTATGGTGATTCCAAACTTTACTTTGGTTGACAAATGGAATACTAGTCAACCCAGTATCTAGTTAGAAGGAAATATCTATTTAGAAAGAAAAAAAGCCATTAGTAGGTAAATATTTTTGATAAAGGAAAAGAAGAAAGCATGAGGAAAACATTTTCCATTTCTTGATAAAAAGGTTAAAAGCTTTCTGGTTAAAAGATGAAATAAAAAAAACACCAAGAAAGACTTTCTGGGGACTGGCCAGTGTGCTCAGCGGTTGAGCATCAACCTATGAACCAGGAGGTCATGGTTCGATTCCTGATCAGGGCACATACCCAGGTTGCGGGCTTGATCCCCAGTGTGGAGCATGTGAGAGGCAACCAATCAATAATTCTCTCTCATCACTGATGTTTCTCTCTCTCTCTCCCTCTTTTTTCCTCTCTGAAATCAATAAAAATATATATTTTTAAAAAAGAAAATCTCCCTGGGGATGATTAGCTGGATGGTGGGAATTATACATTTTAAAACATTCACTAATTAACTGGGTTTCAGATTTTATTAAAAGTATATAATAATGGAGGCAGATACATTTATCATACTAGAAGCACTTTGAGGTCAAAGGTTGTAGAGGAATGTTATGATACAAAAACCAGGAAGTCAGTGCTGTGGATGCCACCTCTTGCTCGTCCCTTTCAATAATGATGCAAACTTTTCTTCAGTTGTGCAGGGGGAGTCTTTGCCTTCGACTGCTCTCCTGTGACCCGTGAAATTCATTTTACTCTAAAATACAGAACAGAGCTCCAGGGCACATCTGCTCCATGAAACCTTGACAAGGATTCTCTTAACTCACGTGAGTTAACACTAGTTGGTTTTCAGAAAGATAATGGTCAGCACAGATCATTTTTCTAGTCCATCCTTCATAACTGTCCACCCTCATTGTATGTATTTGCCTTTCCCCATCTCTTCATATGAACTGCCATGTCTTAATCCTGCTTTATTGATTTGGCCAATTATTTGTACTACCAACCCAATATAGAAGATAATGTATTGATTAACTCAAGGGTTCCAAACTGATGGACCCACAAGGGTAATTTAGCCTATAGACATATTTGCTTTGATCCAACCAGTATCAAAAAGATCTAAAAAAAAAAATCACAAAATTTTAGATTTCTCAGTCTCTCTTTCCACACGGGACCTGAATCTCATGTGACTAGAATCTGCTTGAGTAGATTAGAATGCCCCCTTTAGGTAAACCTCACCACTCTCTGTTGCTTACACTCAGCCGGTTTTACTCATTAAATACCTACTTGGACACCTGCATTAGACTGGTGTTGGAGGTTGGGATGGTGTGCATATGTGTTTATGAAACATTCAACCAAGATGGCTTAACAAATAGTCTCCCTCCATGTGAGAAACGAGATCATATTTATGTCAACTCATTCCTTCAGCATTCACTGATAGCCTATCAAATAGCAAAATATCACTTTAAGAATAAAAAATAGATTCCTAATTATAAATATCATGAAAAGAAAACTTCCTGTATCCACAAAGCTGCACACTAATCCCATGAGACCTTTAGCCCTACTTTGTTTTCTTCCTTCGAGTTTTTTCTTCCCAAATGTATCACAGAAAAGTCATAATCTATTTTTTTTAGAAGATTTATTTTGGATTAAGTGATTTCCTGATGCAACATGGTTTTAAACAAAATAGAGATCAGTATGAAAATAAAATAAATTGTACACATTAAAATATCTTTCCTTCAAAGCATTTCAGAATCATAAAAAAAATACAACACAAAAGCCAGGGGTTCAGATGAGGGTAAGAATACAGACTTTGCAGAAAACAAACAAGGAATCTACGTGTCATAGTTCCAGGCTCCACTGAATACCACCCGTGAATCATTTCTAGGATGTCAACAATCTGCATTGTTTGCTTTGGAAAAAAAAGGTGAATTTTAAATATAAGTTGAAATGAGAGCTGTATACTCTTAATGCCAATAACAAATGCCTCCCGTTATTATTCTCTATGAAAAGTCACATTGACTGGGTAGGAGTTCTAAATCAACTCAACAAAATAGAAACCTAGCTATTACCTGTGATGCGTGGTGTGGTAGACACAGTAGGTGGAGTTGGTGAAAGGAAATGGCAAGGCTTTAAAAAAATACATCACCTGGGCTCTACTGAAATCTTAGAAATAAATATTTTTTTTTGCAGAGCCTTAATATTAAAAAGTAAGCGTTATTATAAAATTAGATTAATACTTTCAGTAAGAGACAAGAGAGATGCATGTATTTTCATTTACTTCGGAATGCCTGCATCCCTATTGTAAAAACATGTAATCGTATGTACGCTCCAATATTAACAGCCTCAAATTTTACCTATGATAGCATATAAAGAAACATAAATAGGTCGTAATAACATCTTTTAGAGCATTAAGGTCCTAAAAGAACATTTGGTTCTGTGTGTTTCTTAGTTAATCCTTCCAAGGTATTTCTTGAATGTTATTCAGCCCCCCCCCCCCCTTTTTTTTTTGCAGAAGGTGACAGTAACCAGAAGTTTACTGATGCTTCTTCACTGGCATCAGTAACAGCTGATTCAGTGTGAATCACACAACATACCGATCAACATGCCTCGGGGTCGTAATATCGTCAAAGAAAAATCAGATAGAAAGGACCTCACCTGCCCAAGGCCACTGAAAGTAAAAACCACACACAGACATGAAGTGTTCTCTGTGTTCCCCGGGACACGGGGCCTGCCCATGCTGCTGACCTGTCCATCCTAGATCTATGCATCGTAAGTCTAAGCAAATGTCTTTTCAGTCTTGATTGACTTCCGGAAACACTGTTGGGAACACTGACTGGGTCTCCATTTGAAATCCAGGAACCCAGTTCCTAGGGTTTCGCCTTCTAGATGAGCAGAGAACACGGAAGTCACCATAGAAACCATGAAAATGTCTCCAAAGCTATCTGAACGGCAAAGAACATCTACTGAAAAACAAATTCAGTGGAGTGAGCCAAGCAACACCCTTTCCTCTGTTTCGTGTCCCAAGTTCAACAGTAGTAACAACGCTTCTTAAGTTTAAAGATATCCACCACGGAATTTAATACTAAATGACCGACTCCCCTGATGGAAGGTCTGGCTAGCTCTCATAGCGGGGGCCACATTTCGTTTCGCCATACCAAAATGTCACCAACCTGCGGAACTTTGGAAAAAGGGCTACTCCCCGGTGGGGGGTTTGCGAGCAGCGCCCTCATTAGGCAACATGGCACACTTTTCCTCAAAGTCAGAAACCAGATGGAAGTGCTTGCTCCCCACCCCACCAGCAAGCCCTAACAGGATCCTCCCACCCGGTTCAGGTTCAGCCTTCCCCCTTACAGTCCTCCCTTAACAACTGCTAGTCCCACAGGCTCCTGGAATGCAGCTACCACTCCTCAGTCTGGCCTGTTGTCAGTAATTAGCCCTGCATTCCTGGCGGGCAGGGCACGGCTTTTTTGCTTTTTCGTTTTTTTGATCTCCCAGCGGGGAGCAGTTGGCTGGCTTTAAGCCACCATTTAGAAATGAGAAGCTTGACTGTCTCTGGGATCCCTTTGCTTCCGTGCTAGACAAACACACCTATCTGGAAAGCACAATCGAACTACAAAGTTCATGGACTTTGCAAAAATTGGCATTTAAGTGAAAGTGACAGTCTCGATTTAAACTCAAGTTTTATGGGAGGAAGGTGTCGAAGACCTAGTGTATGCGCTCATCATCTAAACCAGAAAGCAGATCAGAGGGGACGAAGGGCCTGAAACTTGGTTCGGAGATTAGCCTTCACTTGCATGCTTTGTGCAGACTTACACAGATCTCTTAAGGATCACACAGCACCCTTTCACCTGCCTGGGGGATTTCCGGAATGGGGTTAAAACTGGCAAGATTTTTAGACTCTTCATTGGAAGATGGCTGTCTTAGTTAGAAGTGGTCACCTTCTAAATACAATTTGTGTAGAAAGAAAGAAAACAAAACTGGATGAATGTGAGGACAGAGAGGAAAAAACCCCCAACCCTGCAGTAGTGTCTTCATCCACATTACTGCAAGTCCGCTACCAGGGCTTTCTAGATCCATCCTTACTTAAAAAAGAAAAAATGAAAAAAGAAAAGAAGGCTTCTGATTCAAGTCCTTTTTTCCATGATGTTGCTTCCAAAGAGTATTTGAGGAAACTAAACTGCTATACTATGTAAGTCCACCAAAAGCAATCAAATCGGGCATGCTGTTTTCCGTTTCTTACAACAAATAGTAAAATGCAACCGTTAAGCGGATGGGGAGCTTTTCCAGGAATGGACTGTACTCATTTCTTCTTGGGCTTTTCTGAAGGCGCCCCATTTTAGAGTGTTTGAAAAAGCGAGCCTTTGGTAGATGAATCATCTTGCGGAATTCACTGAAAGCGAAACATGCTGGTAGAAACATCAGCTCTCCATCTCTGGTGACGAAACCTAGAATTGTAACTATAGTGGACTGAAACATCTCACCAGCCAGCCACGAACACCAGCCCCCAACCAGATGGGACGTGATACCTTCGACCCCACGAAGTATATGAGGCTCAAGAGATGATGCGCCCGGAAGTCCTCTGGCCCTCCAAAGTGCGAGGCAAACAGGTGCTAGCATTGCCGTTAATCATCTGAAGGCCGTTTTACCAGAAGGATTCTTATGCAGGTGACACAGATTTTCCTTCATTTATTACAGAATTTCTACTAAGTCGTCCTAAACGCAGCAGATGCCAGGAAAGGATGGCCACGCTTCTCTGACCAAGACCCATTCATTTTGTGCACAAGAAAAATGTTTGGCCCCAGAAGTGGGTTGGGCTCAAGGACTGGCATTTTGCACAGTGAAAACGGAAGGTGCACTGGGGTGCAGATGAAAGGACCCTGAAACGACCAGATTTCACTTGGGCATTTCTTGGATAATTTGGAGATCCCCCAGTTGTTCCTTTAGGTTCAGCTCCTCACATGCACACTGTAAACCCTCGTGTATCAATGCAGCATGGGCTCCAATGCGTGACCAGTATCAACACACTATGACATGCCTTTAGTTCCCAACAGAAAGGGCATTGGTGTGACCCGCCTTCCTTCCTTGGCTAGAAGCACACATGTGTGAAGCCTTCAGTGACTTCTCAGATGGAACAAGCCATTCTCTTCTCATTCCTTAATTGTAGAACAAACCAAATTTTATTAAAAATACTTTTTTGAACCTTGGTGCCTACTCCTCGAGACCATGAACTTCTCAAGGGCGGATTCTGAAGTTGCAGCTCCCTGAGCAGACACAGTGGCTGACACTGGGTGAATGCCAGCCCTGTGCCTCTCCTCTCATCTCAGAGATTCTCTGCGTACGTACAGGATGCATCATGACTCTCTTCTATGCTGTAAGACGGGGCAGTAGGAGGATCACTTAAGAGTTTCTTAAAGGAACAAGGCCATACAGCGAGTTACCCAGTTCACGGTCCAGAAGAAAAAATATATGGATATTTCTATTTGTAGAGTGTATTCAAGTCTAAATTATTCTGTGAACGTGATATTTAATATTCTAGAAAGTGATCATGGGACTTTTTGTTTTACTAGTGAAGAAAAATAGGCCAGTAACCATGGGGTTTTGATAGGCTAAGTACGCCTTTGAGAATCCCCAATTCTGAGAACAGTAGCAGCCAGATGCTTATACTGTTATATGAGAAGTTGGATGCCCTAACAAATAAATATATTTGTTAGAAATAATTAAAGAGATACACTTTACTTCAAATTTCTTTTACCTGACAACGTGGAGTATGGTAACAGTGTCACAGACCAAAATGAAGGCTCACGTGGTCTATGCATGTAATTTTGAAAGAAATGCAACCTTCAATTTCAGCTGTTTAGAGAATGCCGGCTCTGAAACATCACATCACCATAAAAATACATCGTTTTTTAAATAAAGTATATTGTATTATTCTCCTTACAATGAAAACATATAAACAAGTAAAAATAATTTGCTGAATTAAAAATACTTACATTCATGATCAGTAAGTACACACTAACTGTTCCAGTTAAAACTGTTTTGTCTTCCCTGCGTTTCTGGTCTAATGATAGGACACAGGTAACCTTCCTTTCCCACCTGCGGGCTCTGGGGGTCTGTTACTCCAGAACAAGTCCCCGCACGGCAGCATCTGCCTTTAGTGCAGGAACGCAGCCTGCGTGGGTTTCCTCTCGAGGCTCCCGCAGTACACGCAGCTGACCCAGCGGGGGGTGGGGGCGTGTGGGGGGCAATCGCTCTTAAAACCTACAAAACCCACGCACGTGCCCTTTAAAAAGGGTAAGACCGCCAACATCCCATCACTAGGATCCCACGGCTCCTTATAGCTCAGAGAAGCGGCCGGGCCACGCCTGTAAAACCATAAGCTGGCAAGCCACATGTTAATCCAACGCTTTTATTATTCACAACGTAACGTCACTGTAGTGAGCCTCTGATGAGTTGTGGCCATACGTCCAGAAATAAACAACGATGTGGGAAAAACCCGAAAGCAGTAGAAACGAAGGACACCCTCTGGTAAAACTAAGCAAATGTAACGTTAGTGAGGTCATGCAGTGCCCGAGGTGACCTCGGAGACCCGGTTCCTTATGTTGATAAGGAATCTGCGCATCAGCCAAAACGTCTGTGACATCACGGACGAGGGAGCTGGAATTCCCGTTACCAAAGAGAGCTGACCCCTTAGGTGCTGCTGACGGCTCCCTAAGTGAGCCTGGGGTTTCCTGATGCTGTACAAATAAAAAGCGGGGGGCGGAGGGGGAGGGGGTACGAAATATCTTTATTAAATGCCATCCTGTAAAGTATCTGATGGATGGAAGAGTCTAATGCATTTTAAATAAATGCACAGTGTACGATCACATGTCGTGAGTCTTAAAAAAATTATTACTTAGATGCACAGTCCGGTAGTGGTAGACATGGCACTGTGGAGAAGTCTGATTTCGAAGCTGTTTCCCGTTCTACTTGCCAAGTGATGGGAGTTGCTGTCAGTCATCTTGTAGCGTCCCTTCAACTTTGGTACATTCAGTGCAAAATATTTCAGGGAATTGTCTTGTGCCTTTATAAAAATAAAAGGCCCTTTGGTTCCCTGGACAGTGCTCAAAAGGATACCGACTAGCATGATGCCCACGTAAGCATGGAACATGGAAATGGATCGGGCGGCACGAACAGTAGGACAGGTAGGCTCCTATGTACACCTTAAAGAACATAAATATCATGAACCCATAGAGAAAGTGAACAGGACTCCCCGGGGACTTTTTCCTGATATGCTGTGAGTTAATCGCGAGTTATTTAAAATAGTTTCCATGCATTAGGAAGCAAAAATCTGTCGGTAGGAATTCACCGCAGAACAGTTTTGTCTCCAGCCACGACACACAGACCACTCTGCATGTCCATCGTCACGGACCACCTAACGGCAAACCTTTCAAGTTGCCTCATGTTTGAGTGGGTTTCATTTCCACTCGGGTCCCGTGGAAGCTGAAACCTACGTGCATACCATGCAGGCACACATAAGCAAGAGAAGGAATATTCTGTGATAACTTGGGGCTCACACAAAGGTACTTTCGGGAAATACACGTGTTTTTATTCCGTTATTGAGCTCGCACTAATTTGGAGATCGGGTCAAGGGCTGCCGGTTTGGCTTGGACCACGTTCAAGGTTAAGTTTCAAGATTCTCCCGAGGCCCTGCACAGTGACCTTGAGCTGACCCTGCACAGGTTCATCTTGGTCTCGGAACGCAACGAATGGGAAGAAGTGTGGCCGTCAGGACCTGCTGATTGAAAGACTGCTGGGCTGTCCCCTGGGCACCAAGCTCACCCCCATCCTTCAGAAAGGACTCCTCACCACGATCCCGTCCCCACACGTGGCTTAGCCTTGTCAAGTGATGGCGTCACTCGGATGGAAGCACGCGCTGACCCTCCCGGTGGTGGGCCCTCCTGGGAGGGCAGCTTGCCAACCCGCCGGTCCCCACCAGCCGCGCACTGGGCTTCTGGTCACTCAAGTCCAAAGGTGCTGGTCTCTTCGACCGCTGTCAGGAGCTTCTCATACAACATGGAGAACGAGGGGTACGGGGGGAGGTCCAGGCGGTTGAAACACGTGTGAGCTCTGTGAACAGAAGAAGCACATGGAGCTTAGTATGCTTAGGGAGACAGGAGTGTGTCGTGTGCGTGTGCGCACATGCGCAAGCAAGTTGGTTTCTTGTCTATTTTCCCACTCCTTTTGGAAAAAGCTTTGAAAACATTTTGACTTGAAAATTCAGAATTAAATTTCTCTTCGGGAAACAGATATTTCAAAAGTGTGTTTTCTTTATATTTTCACAACCACATATCCATTTGACATACATATTACTATTTGTTTAGTTGTCTCAGAAGTACAAAGTCTAATTTGTTTTTTTGTTTCTCTTTTGACATTTTTTATAGACATGCATATATACTCATGCAAAGAAATCTATTTTCAGAATTGGCATTTGCGTGGATGTTTCAAAAATCCATTGTTTCACGGCGTTTCCTTTTCTGGGGCAGGGACGGGCACCGAGTGTCTCTGAAGACCTGGCCATGGTGTGGATTCTCTGGAAACTCCCTGGCAGGACTTCCCTGTCAGTCAGGGCACCACTGCGGACGCCATTGAATTCTGTGTATAATCTGTTTTCTCCTAAATCACAATGCAAAATAATGGCCACTTAAAACATTACATGAAGTATCCTTTTTTATAAATACCTCTCCCCCTATTTTGCCTAGATAGGGAAAAACTATGCTTTCCTGTTAATTGCACCTGAATCACAATAAAAAAAGTTGACTGTCTTCAAATAATACATCTTATCAGGAAGCAAATGTACACTCTGACATGGAATAGGAGGCACTTTATTATGAATGTACAACCTTGTTTGTGGAGCTAAACTTTGACTTACATGCTCCTGCCCTGGCCCAGAAGCTCAGTTGATCAGAGCATCCTCCTGATGTAAAAGGTTTGTGGGTTCCATCCCTGGTCAGGGCGCATACAGGAATCAACCAATGAAAGCACGAATAAGTGGAACAACAAAGCAATGCTTCGCTCTCTCCCTCCCTCCCTCCCTCCCTCCCTCTTCCTCTCTCCCTAAAAATAATGCTCCTGAATTAATATGGAATATCAAGAGTTATGTCTTAGTTAGAAGTGGTCAAGTTATAAATACAATTTGTGTAGAAAGAAAGAAAAAAAATGGATGAATGTGAGGACAGAGAGGAAAAAAACTCAACACTGCTTCTTACAAAGCCACATTTACATTTCTGTTCTTATAAATCACGTGTATACTTCTGAAGTAAATAAATTATGCCCCTGGACGCAGTGTAGTGTGGTGGTGGGACGATCAGAGGTTTGCAGCTAGCCTCGGGTTTGAGACCTAGCTCTACCAACCAGGATTTGGAGTGAGTTATTAAAACTCTCTGAAGCTCAATTTCCTCCCCAATAAAAAGAGTCAAATAATTTGTCTCGGAAGGAGACGAGGATTAAATGAAGTGACAGAAACATGCTTAATACAATGCGTGGCTCATCCTGTTTGACAAATTACCAAGAGATGCATTCTTAACTACACTTCCTTATCATCAAAAAGACTCACTCTAATTGCCTTCATTGAGTTGCCAAGAGAGAATCATGACTCATGGAAATGGTGAGAGAACAAAGAAATAAGAAGGCAGGTGTGTGCCCACATGGCCTATTAGAAGCAGGAATGCAAAGGGGCTCGGTTATAAGAATACCAGTTTTAGGACACAGCCATAGCACTAGCTCAGAGTTTACAACTCTTGTTATTACAAACTCTAGGACACTGTGAGGGGAAATCATCTAATTAATATTTGTAGCCAAATACCTTTTTGTGATATAATAAACTATTTCAGGATTGCATTTAATATAATTCTTATACCTTCTTTACACCGGAACCTCAACTTGGGCGTCATGGAAAAGGTTTCATTTTTAAAAAATGGAGTTAGCATTCTAAAAGACAGTCCTGTCTACTTGTGTAAAACACTGGAATAAGAAGATTAAATGAAGACTGTATCTTTGTTTAGGGCAGTGGTTCTCAACCTTCCTAATGCCGTGACCCTTTAATACAGTTCCTCATGTCGTGGTGACCCCCAACCATACAATTATTTTCGTTGCTACTTCATAACTGTAATTTTGCTACTGTTATGAATCGTAACGTAAATATCTATGTTTTCCGATGGTCTTAGGCTCTACAGCAGCGGTTCTCAACCTGTGGGTCGCGACCATTGGAAAACAGATACTTACATTACAATTCATCACAGTAGCAGAATTACAGTTATGAAGTAGCAACGAAAATAATTTTATGGTTGGGGGTCACCACGACATGAGGAACTGTATTAAAGGGTTGCGGCGTTAGAAAGGTTGAGAACCACTGGTTTAGGGAGAAGGGGAAGAAGCAGCAGAGAAGTGAAATACTAGTATGTTCCAACTATAATTGCATTCCAGATTTTGTGTTAGATACATAACATTCATTATCCCATTAGACTAAAAGGTGGTACTTCATTTATTTTATTTTTAATATATTCTTATTCTTATTGACTTAAGAAAGGAAGGGAGAAGGAGAGATGGGTAGAAACATCGATGACGAGAGAGAATCATTGATCAGCTGCCACATGCATGCCCACACTAGGGATCAAGCCTGCAACTCGGGCATATGCCCTGACCAGGAATTGAACTGTGACCTCCTGGTTCATAGGTCGACACTCAACCACTGAGTCATGCCAGCCGGGCAAGATGGTACTTCTTTTAAATAAAATTTTGGATTTTTTTCCTTTGGTTACCAACTAGACTGTGCATCATTCCCCAAGTCAGCCTGCTTGTAACACGTTCTGTTTTGTGAGCTACGTGTTCGTTTTCTTTTAAAGTTTCATTGTAATACGATATACAGAACATTCCATGTGTCCTGTTAACCGCTGTTAAGTGCACAGTTCGGTGGCATTAAGCATACTCGCCTTGTTCTGCAACCACCACCACCACCCACCTCGATCTTCCCGTCTTTCCAAACCGGAACTTTGTGCCCACTGATCATCGACTCTCACCCTCTCCTGCCCCTGCCACCACCATCCTACTTCCCGTCTTTGTGAATGCGACTACGCCAGGGACTTCGCGTAGGAGGAATCCTACACTGTTTGTCCTTTCTGACGGCCTTATTTCACGTCGCATAACCTTTTCCAGGTCCCTGTTGTATCATGGGTCAGAATTTCCTTCTTTCTTAAGGTTGAAGAATAGTCCAGTGTAGCCCTGGCCAGTTTGGCTCAGTGGATAGAGCGTTGGCCTGTGGACTGAAGGGTCCCAGGTTTGATTCCAGTCAAGGGCACAGGCCCGAGTTGTGGGCTCGGTCCCACGTGGGGGGCGTATGGGAGGCAGCCAATCAATGGTTCTCTCTCATCATTGATGTTTCTATTTCTCTCTCCCTCTCCCTTCCTCTCTGAAATCAATAAAAATATTTTTTTAAAAAGAATAGTCCATTATATGCATATACCAGTTTGTTATCCACATGTTGACAAACATCGGCTTGTTTCCATCTTTTGGCTACTGTACAAAATGCTCCCACGATTTCCGCCTCGTGAGGCACCGAAAAGGCCCAGGGAAGCCACGCCTGGGCTTCTGAGCCACAGAAGCGGCGGTGTAAGAGTTGTGTGCTGCTGTCAACTGCCATGTGTGTGGGAATGTGTCCTACGGCAACAGAAAACTCCTGCAGGTCGCAAGGTCCAGGTCCAAGGGAAGGCGGCAGAGGTCCCAGCTGAGATCCAACGGCATCACACCTGTGGAGGGCGGGCGGGGGCCAAGCGGGGGGTGGAGAGCTGCCTTTCGCCGTCCGTCCAGGCTCCTGAGCACAGAAACGGGAATGCGGCCTGTCTCTGCAGCTCCTGCGTTACCTCTGTAGACACCAGTACGTTAGCTCACAGATCCGTAAGCCTGGCTAGACTTCTCTCTGAGGTTTCGGAGCCCAACACAGAGGGAGGGACTCGACACCCGTTCTTGATCCTCTTCGGGCAGGACGTACTCGCGGTGGCTGGTCCGTGACCGAAGGCAGCGGTCGGCAAACTCATTCGTCCACAGAGCCAAATAGCAACAGGACAACGATGCAAATGTCTTTGGAGAGCCACATTTTTTAAACTTAAACTTCTTCTAACGCCACTTCTTCAACATAGACTCGCCCAGGCTGTAGTATTTTGTGGAAGAGCCACAGTCAAGGGGCCAAAGAGCCGCGTGTGGCTCGCAAGCCGCAGTTTGCCGACCACTGACCTAAGGCTATCGCTGCCTCCTGAGGTGCAGCTGGTTGTATAACATACGGTTACCATAACGAAACGTTCCTTCTGAGTAAACCGGCCGGCTTCTCCTCTGACAGATGCCTCATGAGGATGGAGAAAGTACATCTTGTAAAGGGGGAAGCCGTGCAGAAAGACTAAATGGTTTTCCCAAGGTCAAAGTTGAGTCAGTGCCCAAAATCAAGACCAGGACCTCAGCCTTGGGTTCCTAGGGGAAGTCCAGAGGGGGACTCATGCTCATTGGCTCAGTTCTTTCATTCTCGGACGCCTGTTAATTTCACCCCCTCCCTGACAGCGAGCCCCTAGTCCTCCACCTCCTACCAGATTGCACACATTTCGAGGTCAGGGATTCGCCAAATAAGCTTCAAATGGCTTTTGAATGGATTACTCAATGACACTACGCAGTGTCAGCTCTGGGGAAAACGGTCCACATTGGGTCCATCCAAAAAACCCTGGGAGAATACCAGGGGATTTTTAGATGCTTAGCTCTACCCCGGGCTCCCCAGAACACAGCTACTCAGAGTGATAAGAATCACCAGGAAGCTTGTTTACAATGGAGATTGGGGCTGCACCCCCGAGATTCATCAGGTTTGGGGGGAGGGGGGCGCAGAGGGACCGGTGTGTGAACAATCACTCCAAGTGCAGCTGATGCAGGTGGTCTCCCCTGCGGAGAGGCATCGAGTGGGTTGGAAATAAGATATCTGTGCCGCCTTTCCACACCAGCATTCTGTGCACTTGCAAAAAAAATTTCAAAACTCCTCATAAACAAGGCAGCGCTGCTAATGAGGAAATTGAGGAATTGTGCGGTCAAGCACATTGCCCAATAGCTGCCATCGACGTGCTGTATGAGCCAAAAACAGGAAGGGGAAAAAAAACAAAGCAAAACAAAACACAATCCTCGGAGGCCTTCACACCCCCTCCCGCCCCACTCCATGTCCCAAGAAAACTCCGGCCCAGAAGACCGGCAGGCCCTGGGCCCTGTTGATGTTGGCAGCAAACGCACACCCCGTTAGTCAGGCTCCACGAAAGGACATTTTTCAAGTCTCTCCGAGGCGCCCCCACGGGCTCTAATGAGTTTACCTCATTGTGTCCTCCGCAGCCAGAGCCACTCGCCGAGGCCAGGCCTGAGCCCGTCTGTGGGAAGTCACGCTGGCACCAACATAGGAAACGTGTAAACCCCTCTCCCCCCGCCCAGCCATCTGGTCCGGCCTAACAGATAGATCTCTTGGTGCTCTCTGGATTCTTCCGATGTTCACCACGAGGTCACATTCGTACCCTCCCTTCTTTCCTATAGATGGTCAAGTCTGTTACCCAAACCCAGCGGGCCAAGCAGCATAAGGACAACCGATTTCCGATTGTTCACTGCATTTCTCTCTCTCTCTCTCTCTGTGTGTGTGTGTGTGTGTGTGTGTGTGTGTGTGTGTGTGTGTACTTACCTATTCATTTAAGCCCCATTTCCCCAGAAGTGATTTTTGGTCGTTTATAAGGACTCAAAATATAAGACACACAAAAAAATTACAATCAGGATCTTAAATTGAGAGAGAAAAAAGGACAGTAAATGCTGTGCTAGAAATAAGATGTATCTGAATGCAACGAGGCCTTGCTATTTCTATTTGTAATATAATTTAGAAAGTGTTTTGTCAAAATTCTTTTTTTTTTTTTTTCTCATTTGTCCGAGGTGCCTAGTTCTTCAGAGTTTCGGTTTCCTGTTCTGACTCCTGCCTCTGCGTCAAATAATTAAAAGCATTCTGGAAAATTCCTAAGGGATCTTGGAACGTACAGAGTTGTCTAGAAATGTGAGGATTCCTGACCCAATTGACCCTTCAAGTCACAGTTTTATGTACCCGTTTTACCCCCGGCTGCCCCCCGAGGCCATGGGTGCCTGCAGCGCCTCGGCCAGGGCACTCCCAGGAAGGCGCTGAGTGGGCCTGGAGGGGGAGCTGGCAAAGGGGGCTCGCCGTGGGCTCTCCAGAGCCTCCTAATTCAGGGCCCAGGGGTGCTCAGGCGGCACCCACGCCCCTTCGCCTGCAGAACCTCTTTTATCATTTCCCCTGGAAGATTCCACGTTGTGAAAGCTTGTCATCCCTATAAAAACGCCCTGAGGAGTGAAAAGTAATTTTTAATCTGCGTTCCGCTTCATACACTCCTCTGTTCACTGAACAGTACTTACACTGAGCTCACCCCCATGCCGGGCACTGAGCTGCGCCGGAAGGTGAGGACGATTAGTCTGGTTCTGCCTACGAGGAGTTCACACTCAGGCAGCAACACGTACAGACAACTGGGACCCCCTCAGTGTCATGCAGTCCGTGCTCTGTACTCGGGGACCTGGCCACTGTGAGCCGGTGCTGAAATCCAGCCCCGCTTCGGCTCTGCTCACCACACCAGGAGCCCTCCCTAGCCCAGGGCCGCCTTTCTCCGGGAGACCACCGACACCCCGTCTAACCGACCACGGGGTTCACCGGGGCCTGCACACAACCCATCACAGTACGATGCGTTTCAGGTCTGTGCCGCAGAGCCCACAGGGCTGAGCTGGGGAGCATCTGTGGGCGTGCAGGCTTTTCTGGATGGAGGAGGAGGAGGTTTGCAGCACAGGGACCGGAAGGGAAGTGTGAGGGAGCATTGCCTCATCAGGAAACCTGAGAAGTAGGAGAGCTTGAGTGACAGGAGCCAAGGCTGCACCTGAAGCCAGAGGCGGAGGCGGGGCCACAGCAGGAAGCGAAGGGTGTCCGTGCAAAGGCCTTTCCATGCCTCCCGCGGAAGAAAGGGAGCTGGGGTCTGCGTGTGGCCAGTGATATGGCGGAGGTGCCATTAACCAAGACAGGAGGCGGGTAGCGTGTCGGTGATGGATTCAGAGCTTGCATTCAGCATGAGGAATCCAAAGGGACCAGCTGCCCGGTGATAACACTCCACTGAAGTAGTCCGGTGACTGTTTTGCTAGCTCAAGGAGATTCATGAACGCAAATAAAAGGTATAACCTCGGTTACGACTTTTTAAACATTCACAATTTCAGAGCTGGCGTGGCATCCCACCCCCCTTACTACTCTCTTCAGCCATGAGATTTAGAGCAGGAATTCCTGCTAAGACTAGTGCACAAATCTCTGCGTGAGCCCTGGTGGCCCAGCACAGCCCCGACCCTCGCCAGGTGTTCTCTGAACGTGAATCGATGAAAAGGAATTCTACGGCAGTTACTACCCCGCTAATGTGTCATGTACCATTGGGTGCCCAAGGCTATGTGTTCATTTCAATACCCAAGACTTCTCCCTCTGTGGTCCGCATGGACAGAGATCCACCTGTCTCTCCCGTGAGGATTCTGAGCACAGTCAACGCTTGATGAGTACCTCAAGGCTTGTTAGCGCCCTTAATAGTTCCAGTTAGAATGAACGTCTTATTTTAAGGCCTCGTTAGGTCACCTTGGCTAAAAGGCACCGGGGCCTACAAATAAAGTGGGGGGTGTTTCCAGCGTGGGAATTCCTGCATCCAGGGAGAAGAAAGTCTTCAAATTACCTATATATATAAAAGCCTAATATGCAAAGTGTCCCCTCCAGAGTTCGACCGACCGGAGTTTGATGGCTCACTATGACGTGCGCTGACAACTAGGGGGCGGTGCAGAACGAAGGAAGGCCCTGGCTGGCAGCCACTAGGGGACCCCCCTACTCGTGCATGAATTTCATGCACTGGGCCTTTCTTATAAGCAGATAGCTTCTTCACCTGTGGGTGGTCCTGGGAAAGATGAAGAGTATATACTTTTTAAACATAAGAAATTAAAGCCAATAGAAGCAGCCCCGGTAAGGAGCTGTTCCAGGCTGAGCACTCCTGGAAGTCCCAACAAAACAGAAACACCCTGGTGGGGAGACAGCATGTTGCTTACACACTCGAAGGTTGTGGGATGCCATGCCAGCTCTGAAAGCTAGGGATTAGAAGCGAGAATAATAGGGGCTACGTTGATTCATTGCATGATGCGTTAGGCGTCATTTTACACACTTCCCATGCGTGATCTCATTTTACCCTCAAAATAATTTTGTGATGTGATGATGACTAGTATCTATCCCAATGGTTCCGATGAGGATAGAGAGACACAAAGCGACGGTGGCATGTCTTGTCTGGAGTGGTCCAGAGTCACCGCCAGTTTAAACATTCAATAATTTAAGGAAAATAATATTCACTGAGTGTCGATTATTTGCTAGGACTATGCCCTGGGGGCAAAGCCACGTTCAGTTCAGACAAGGTCCTGGATCTCATAGCGTTATATCCTAGCGGGGAAATAGACCATCCACAGTAAACCAATCACGGAACACAGTGACTGGGTTGGGGTAGGTCCTCTGCAGAGCGACAGGTGCACCTGGGGCAGGAGCCCGGAGAACCTCTCTGGTAGATCGTGTAGAGCTGAGACCTTGGGGATGAGAAAGGGCTGCTGGTAAAGAACCGGCAGGAAGAGTTTGTGCATCAAGTTGGAGTCTTGGGAAAGAACCAAGTTTGGCACATTGAAGAGCAGCAGGTAAGAGGCTGCTGGCTGTAGCGGGCGGAGGGAGAGCATATGTATTGAGGCTGGAGTGTAGGCCAGACCAGGCCGCCGACCAGGTAGAAGTCTTTGGCGAGGAGTCTGGAAGGTGCAAGCAGGGGAGAGAGTGACCTTGAGATTTCAGATCACTCTGGTTGCTGAGCGCAGATGGAACGCAGGATGCACAAACAGAAGCAACGTTTAACCAGCAGGTGCTGCGTGGTTCAGGGAAGAGGTGCTGAGGCATGGCCGGGGGTGATGGGAAGAGATGAACCCAACCTAGATTTTGCCCTTGGGATCACCACTCCTTAAGAGCTGTCCTGTCTGACCCTCACAAATGTACGCTTTAAAGGATGGCTTGTGGGACAGCCCCCAAGGGCCACTGGTCCTTTTGACTTGGATTATCCTACTCTCCGCGTCGCGCAGCAATTAAGATTTCTTTCACTCCATTACATAACCACAAGTTAGTTCCGTAGCCCTACTTTTCACATGAATGGCCCAAGAGACCCCTTTCAGACACAGTCTGTTTCTGTGACCACTTTACCCGCTTCCCAAAGTAAAGCCCAGTCCAAGAGGCACAGGGCACCTGAGGATGGTTAATGAGGTGCTATGACTAGCCATCGCAGACGCATTTTTGCTAGCCCAGAGAATAAAGTAAAAGCTTAAAATATTCTTGTCAGACAGGAAAGACGGAATGAGAGGACGAGGGGAAAGGAGTCGAAGAGGACCTCACGTCAGAGATTAAACTTGGGAACCAACTATACACTGAGTGGCCAGATTATGATGATCTCTGAACACATAATAACCTGGCCACTCAGTGTGTGTGTGTGTGTGTGTGTGTGTGTGTGTGTGTGTATATGTATGTATGTATTAGAGGCCCGGTGCATGAATTCGTGCATGGGTGGGGTCCGGCCAGCCTGGCCAGGGGGTGGGGACATGGGCAGTTGGCCGGCCTGCCTGCCGATCGAACTCCTGGTCGAGGGGACAATTTGCGTATTAGCCTTTTCTTATACAGGATATACACTGAGTGGCCAGATTATTACGCGTTCCGAGATCATCATCACCTGGCCACTCAGTGTAGGTGAGAATCTTCTGCTGATTTCCGCTCAGACCACAAGGCACCTTGGCTGAGCAGCAGGTGGCGAGGCCTGGGGAGCCCGAGGGGGGTGCCTCAAGGCGAATACAGAAAAGACGGGGCACCAAGGGGTCCTACCAGTGCCCACCTCTTGTTCTGAGACATTTTTAACTAAAGAAAGTGGCGCCATGTTACAGGCTCCTCGGTCAGTTTCCCACGTCCCGGCCGGCAGCTCACTTTGCTGGGAGACCACGCTCTCCGCACTGAGGAGGAAAAACCTGAATTATTGATGACGCAGAGCAATAGTTAATGACATGGAAAGATGTTCATGATCAGTGATACCTGGTAAACAAGAAGAGGTTGCAAACAGCATATGCGTGTGACTCTATTTTTCTTTTTAATTGTGTGTGTATAGAAACGAGTGCAAACATACACTTCAAAATATTAGAGGTTATCTCGGTAGTGGCTTTCATAGATATTTAACTTCTTGGCATGCTTTGGTGAACAGCTTCCTTTTCATAAGAATAAAGAGCAGAGCTTTAAAAATGAAAAAAAAAAAAAGTTGCCTTTTATCTTTAAAAGGTAATTTTATCCTTTTAAGCTCTGTTCCACCAGAAAACCATCGCCCCGAGTTACCCATTTCATAATGAACTCTAGCTTCTGATGTCTTCCTTGGGGTCAGTATTTCATTCACAGCACCCTGCAGACTCAGCCATTTAAAACCTCACGCTTCCCCCTCTGGCCAAACCCACGCGGTGGAGGAGGAGGAGGCCGGGATGGAAGCTCTCCAGCTCGTCTGCCCTCCTCCTCGGCCGGGACCTCAGAGAGGAGCACACCCGCTCCACACCAGGCTGGGAGGGCTGGCCCCGCACCGTCCAGCCGCCCTGACGGGAATGGGCTGCCCCCAAAGCCCATCGGAACCCCGGGGACGGGCAATGTACAGAAACGCAGAGCACAGAGCGAGCGGCCCCCGCCGGGCCCGGAAGCGCAGTGTGAGTGCTAGGAGCCTCTGTGGAGACAGCCGGCTGCCTCCGGCACCATTCGTCACCTGGGCTCCAGGCACCGTCCTCCCACAGACAGAAAGGAGCCTGGATTCCACGCCGCTGGCTTCAGAGACGACCGCGTGGACTTGGACGTTCCTCGGACCCCGGGGGAGCAGGGCTGGATTTACCGCCACCGCAAAGTGAGGCCAGGAAGCCTGAGAGAAGATGGGACGTCTAGAAAGACCGACGCCCTGCAGCCTGCCAGGGCTGCCTGCCCCACCCCCTACCCCCCCCCCCCCCCCCGCCCCTGACAGCCCCTGCCAGCTTTCCAGGGCACAGCCTCCCGTGCCCGACCCAAGATGATGCCAGACCTCTCCGAGAATCGACTGTTTGAGCAAGAAGGACATCCACCCGTTCTGTACATTTTAAATAAACATCATCTCACTAACAAGTCAAAGAAATGCGTTGGGGGTTGACCAGCTTGAGACAAACCAGCTCTTCAATCCTGCACCCGAAATCTATCAGGAAAGCGCCTGGGACGTGACGTGGGTGCCTCTGTTCTGGGCGTGGGAGAAATGGGCTCCCCATTCAGGACAGTCTCTTTAGACCAAGCGTACAGACCTTTTTCACACCAGCAACACCCCACATTGCACAAAGGTGATGACATTGTGATCGGTGAAGAAATCACTGCTGATAAAGAGGTTCTTCCTTTTATTGTTTTTCCAACTGTACTCTTCCTGTGGAGAACATGCTGAATCTTACAGAAGATAGAAGATTCAGAATAAAAGGTGAGAAAGATCAAAGAAGACCTACTATCCCCGAGGACGGGTATGCATATTATCTCACTCATCACAAGTACACTGAGCAGAGCATTGCTGTTCCTACTCTTCATGGGGGGGGGGGGGCACCTAGACCCTTGCTCAGGGTCACAGAGCCAGTGCAACAGTGGGCTCAGGTCAGCAGCCATGCCTGTCCGCTGTGTGTGTAGACTAGTGTGCAGGACGACAGCCAGGCAGCTCTCTCCTCCTCTCAGACCTGAAAAGTTGGAGCTTCTTATAGATCAAGTGGGAACCTAGACTGCCTTCCTGCTCTGCCTCCGGTGATTGTTCTGTATGCGATTTTATAATCTGGGTGAAACTAAGACTCTAGAACCAGCCTCCGTTCATAACAAGAAAGGAAGAAGCACCTTCGATTGCCCAACCGTGTGTCGGCTACAGCACTGCCCGTGAGTCAGCACACAGACTTCCTGGAGCTCCGGGGGAAGTGACAAGGCGACTCCAGCGCGACCTCCGAGAGTCTCCCACCGTCTGTTGGTGTTTCTTCTTGCTCAACCAAACCTCATATGTCCCCTCCCCCCCATTTCCATCCTCCCTGCCCCCCAGCTTTTTATAGGTGAGGAAACTGAGGTCCAGAGAGCAAGAGATCTAGGTCCCAGATCTAGGTCCCAGGTCAGGTGGTGGCAGAGGGGGGATAGAACCCAGGTCTTCTCACTCCCCACCCTGGGCTTCTCCCAACCTCTCCTCCTGATACACATGACAGGTGATGGTACAGACACCACGATGGCAGCCGGCAGCCATGGACCAGCTGCTCATCGGGGGCAGGACCAGCAGCACATGCTTTAGATGGAGGATTTCATTCAATCCTCAGAATGACCAGCCTACAGGGAAGATGAGGAAACGGAAGCTGGGAGGGATTGAGCAACTTCGCCAGGACCCCTGGGGCACAGAGGCCCTGGGACAGAGCCCAGGCCCTGGAGCCACAGCCGTGTGCCTGTCCCAGGCTGCCGCTCGGCTCACCGGCTGTGGTGGAAACTGCAGCGATTCAAGGTGAGCAAGACATCCGTCTGTCTGCTTCCTGTCACAGGTTGTCCCCTCTGCTTTCCGGAAGCAAATCTTCGCAGAAACAGACCTCGCGAGAAAGGGACGCAATCGCTCCGCCCTTTCCTGCCTCCTTGGTGCCCAGGCCTGAGCTTCTCCACAGGGGGAAGGGCCCTACTTGGTATCTGCATCCATCGATCCATCGATCCACCTATCTATCAATCTATCTCTCTATCATGTGTGTATCTGCTTTTAGATACAAACACGGTTCAGGCACAAATAAAACAGAATAATCCTTTAAATAAGGAAACTACAGGTTGCCGAGAGTAGAAGGCCAGGGGTGCCAGGTGGTATCCAGGGGTTTCAGGCACACCAGCTGGTACTGGGATGTCTCAGTGCCGCGCCTCTGCTCACAGGCTGAGGTGTACCAGGGTGGCGGAGGGGGCTGGGGCAGCCCCGGGCTCCCACGATGCATCGCTCTCCGCATCTGTGTCTTCAGCATCCTTTTCTCAGGTGTGATGCTTGGAGCAGAATTCTAAAAAACTAGCGTTTTGCAGTTGCCAAGAAGAAAGTCTTGTTAACAGGTTTCTTAAAGCCGTCTGTGCTTAAAGGAGACTGGGGATGCACTCGTGGGAAGATCGCTCAGCCTCTCTAGAGTGCAGGTTTATTGGCAGCAAAATGAGAGGCAACCTGAGGTCCTTTTCGCCTCAAACATTCTACGTGATCACCGCCGACTGGAGAAAGCAGGCCTAACACGGACTCCTCCATCCGCCCTGTTCACTGGCTCCCTCCGGTTCTTCTGCTCCAGCTCCAGTTACCGCCATTCGGACCCAAACACCTTCTGGCTCATAAATAGTGCCGTACCTTTACGGCGGCAAGACCCTCACACATCTTAGCAGCAACAGCAGAGCCCCTTTTTCCACGCGAGGGAAATGTCGTCTTGTTACGCGTGAGAGTGCCACGCAGAGAGCACTCCCGCGGAATTGAGGCATGGACGACGAAGCTACCGAGGCACACAGCACATTCACAGGATTTAACGTTCTGCAGAAACCACGGTGCCCAGGCCTGAGCGGGGATTCTGAGGGAAGGGATTCTAAGTAGTTATTGATGCAAACTTCACAGCAGAGGTTCTGGAAACATCTAAATTAGAGCCGCAATCGTAATGAGGACCCACGTGCTAACAAATGCATTGGTCGTGTTGCATTGTACACCTTAGGCTATGTGTTTACGTATGTTAACTGTGACCAGGAAGATCCCGCCCCCCTCCTTTAGAAAGGCGGATCAGCAAATGAAACGAGCGTATTCTAAAAGCCTGTCTCACTCCCCCCAACTCTGAACATGAAACAGTCACTAATATATACATGCACACACACATATGTAGATGTACACGTACACAACTTCCTAGAGCAACGTGGTGACAGCAAAGAACCACTGTTTGCACTTTACCTGGGAAGCGCGGTGATTTTCCCCCACTTTTCCACACAGAACCTTCTGGGGCCATTGCTTCCTCGGAGAGAAGCGAAGCCTTCGTAGGGAATGCTGGACGTGCCCGTCACGAACTACCGACGAGAAAACAGGAGGAGGAGGTGAGGCCCAGCGAGCAGCGGCCCCGGAAGGCCGGGCATCACCCACATGCCGAGCTCCCGGAGGAACACGCTGCCCGCCCCGCCGCTGGGGAAGCTGGAGACAAAGCTTATGCCGGGCACCGGCCATCCCCGAGCAGCTGACACAGAACCAAGGAAGGACGGGCCTTGGAAAGGGAAAGGTGTGGGGGCCTGAGGAGAGAGAGCCTCTGGACCACTGACCAGCTCGGGAGCTTACCCCAGCCATGGGTCCCACTCTACGTGAATAAAGTGGGTGCGTCAATTAACCTAAGTCCGTTGAGCATCAGCCCCTCACCAACTCGGGGTGGATTTTAAAAAAGTGGTGATGAAGGGAAATTAAAAATAACTTCTGGGCCTGCAAATGTGAGGGCAGGTGCTTGACCCGGAGCAGCTAAGACTCCGCCTGCAGGTCAGGCTCCGTCTGAGCCTCCAGAAGGCTTCCTCGTGTCTGATGTCTCTTTAGCTGCAACCCACCAGCAACTGCCCTGGGTGACTACAAACACCACAAGAAAATGAGTTCGTTTCCCCAGTGTCCTTCAACTGCATTGTTCTCTCTAATTTGTTGAAAGGTAGGAGGAGGGAAAGAAAGGGCTCTTTATCAAGGAACTGGGTCACTTCTTAAGGGACCGAGCGGAGAGCACCTGTGGCTCAGGGTGCTGGCCTGCGGAGGGCCTGGAGACTCTCTCAGAAAGGGCCACACTGCCCTGAGGGCAGAGGCTGTCCCCGGGTCCCTGCCCTGGAGGTGGTACTTCCTCGCCTCCCTCATAAAAGGCGTGGACCTGGCTGGGGACGTTGTGCCCCGTGATGGAGCCCAAGGACCTGTCACCCGAAGAGTCTGGAAACGGTGCATCTCACCTTGGCACCCAGTACTAAAAGCACGCAATTCCAACAGTAATGCTACGAATGCGTGGAAAAGACGAACTAATGGCGTCTCACCTGTAACAACCGCAGCCGCTGTTCATTGTTGAATCTCTCCACTGCCGCCCAGAACCACCGGATTACAATGTGATTGTCGTGGTACCCTAGCGAACCAATCACAAAAGCCTGCGTTAACTTTGGCTTTTCTATCGTAAGCCACCATGACACACTGAAAAAGGACTCCCACACACAGATCTCTGCCTTGGACTCCTTAAAGGCCATGGACAATTTAAGACTAAGGAGGACACCGTAAACATGACTGTATGAGGGTCAAAAGTCCAGCAAAAGTAACACTGAGTGACAGCGAGAGGCCCTGTTTCCTTGTGGTGTCACCAACTACAGCGAGTGGAGAGGAGAACCACAACTGAGGGATGTTAACCCTGTCGCCTCTGGAGAACATAACCACTGTGACTGGAAATGCTTAACTCTTTGGGCCATTCGTTTAAGAAATATATAATTTGTGAGGGCCACTATACCAAGTACCATGCTTGGGGGTACAGTGGCCAAGAAATCAGACCCTCACAGGGCTTCTGGGAAAGGAGAGACACATTAATCAAATACTTATACTGCCCGGCCAGTGTGGCTCAGTGGCTGAGCGTGGACCCATGCATCAAGCGGTCACCGGTTCCATTCCTGGTCCAGTCACATGCCTGGCTTGCGGGCTCAATCCCTGGTGGGAGGTGCGGCCAGGGACCGCGCAAGAGGCAGCGGATTGGATGTTCATGTTTCTCTTTCATCGATTTTTCTCTCTCTCTCTTCCTTCCTCTCTCTCTTAAATCACTAAAACTTATTTTGAAAAAATAAAAACTACACAAATACATAATTGCAAAATATTTTAAAACTACATATAACCTTCAAATTGTTCAATCAAATTACTTTTTAATAATAAAAAAGGAAAAGGAATTGTACTACTCTAACTCCTTCAACTAATAAATCCCCAATAACCTTCAACCTAAATATTACTTTTGTTCCAGACTTAAGTAGCATTTAATAAAACGTTAAAAGTGTCATCCCATGGGTGGATTAAGGAAGTGGTTGTAGATGCCAGTCCTTTCAATAAAGAAAAACTACGCCCAGAGACACGGCTCAGAGATTAAGATACAGTTACTGGTTCCAACCTATCAACTGACATATTCCGTCACTACCCATCAAGCTGCTGGAATTCTGGGTTGGAGGAAGCATGTTCCCCGTGTTGCAGCAGCCTCAGGATCTGGCACCCTCCCTTCCTGCTTCCTCTTAGACCAGTTATGCTCAGTGCCCTGGGGGAAGAGAGGGGTCCAAGCGAAGGGCAAACAAACCAGGTTGGGCGTGGGGACGCATGGCCAGCTCTTCGGCGCTGAGCGAACCGCTTCCCCATCTACACAGCGGTGCACTGGCTCTTTTGATTTACAGCCTGACGTTCTCTGGCCCCATGCATCGGCCCTTTGCTGTGTGCACCCAGCCGTGTGGAGGGGGAGGAGTGCCTCATTGGACCCCCACGAACCGCTGCCTCACAGACATGTGGCGAGGGGCAGGGAGCCCCTCTTCTCCCAGTGCCACAGAGCGGGGCTAGCAGGCATGGCAGCTGGGCGCTCCACCCCTCAGCGCCCCTCCCCAGGAGTTCATCTGATAAGCTCTACAGTAACCGTAGAAATAGGCACTCGATGAGTCACACTCGGTGAATCAACGTTTATTCTGTACACACACAAGAGTGGCTGCCTGGATGAATGGCACTGCCAGCAGAATCGCCTGGGGTGGGGAAACGAGCTAGTACTGCGCATGGTAACGTGCACGTTACGTAGAAACTGGAGAAACGGTGATCTAGTGAGTGAACGTGTTTGGTTAACCAAGTTAGAGTAACCGAGGCCGTCTATGGACTGTACTGTGGGCCGACTGGACGAGGCTCGCTTTGGCACCGGATGCTGCCTCGCCGAGAAATGGGCCAGCGGACAGCCCCCCGGCAACACCGGGAGCCGGAAGAGCCTCGCACAGGCAAGAACAACAGCAAATGGCAAGTTATGTCTCACTCTGGACTTTCAACGTTGTTCTTTGAATTTCTGTGCCAACTGGCAGGCAACTAGAGAACTGTTTGGGGATGAACTCGGGGACGTCAAGTTTTTCCGTGTCACTCTCCAAGCTCAGACCTGGCGCTAACCTCGCACACTCTGAGGGAAGAAACCCACACCAAACCTACACAACTGCTACTTGTCACGACTTCCTAGGGCCTTCATGATGGCGCCCTGCCTGTCAGGAACCGTGCTCTTCCTCTGCTTCCACTTTCCACTCGCGGGAGTTTCGCTGTAGCTCTCGGTTACCATCAGATCCTTTCAAAGTATACGGATTCGGCATCCAGCTTCAATGGCTGCGCTCCCAGGTCCTAACTGAGAGTTTGCACGGCCCTCTACAAATGCCACCGCTCCGCTTCCCATTCGGTGGAGGGTCCCAGTGTGCAGCTTTGAGCTCCCCTTCCAGCAGTTTCCCTGTCAGTGGACATAAGGCCCGACTGGGGAAGGGCTCGTTCAGTAAACCCTTGAACTTGAACTGTGAGAGGCATGTCCTGTTCCATTCACGTGTTTCTACCATGAAGCACAGCTGCCAAGTCCTTCGGTTAAATGTAGGAGGAACACGGCGTTGGCGTATTAGGAAGTCCAGAGGGTGTGCCTCTCCAAGTGTTAGAGTGGAGAGAGACTACCGGTGGAGTCTGAGCTAGCTAGCTCCCTGGTGCTTCCCTACCAACACCAGAAAGCAATTAATTAGTGCTCCGACGGGCGCATTTCTTCACCCACAATTAAGCGTGATGACATCCTGAGATGGTACGTAAGCAGGCCTTCCTCCCCTGGGCAGATGCGGTAACCAGGGAGAGAAGGGAATGTCCCTAGCCCCAGGTCTCAAAGGAGATGCACCAGACCTATGATGAGGGTGCAAGTGTCCTTGCTGCCCTGGACTCGGACCAGCAGCCGAGCCCTCTGCCTCCCTTCCCGCTCCAGCTTAGCACCCAGCCACCCCGAGCCCAGGTCACCTCCTCTGTACTCCGTGTTGTTTCTCCAGTCACTCAGGTCTATTTCAGCTGTGCCCGCGATGACCAGCTCCAGTTCCCTCGCATCGAACACAGAGACCAGCCTGGCATCCACCACCTATGGAACAGCAAGAATACAGGGCACGGCTTAGGCACCTGGAGGGAGCCCGGCGATAACCCAGCCTCATCAGGAAAGGAGGACACGCGGAGTTTGGGGAATACGATGGATACGCCCTGTAGGAGCTTTAAAAACGGCAAAGCTCTCGACACATATAAGGTATTTTTAGTACAAGGTCGATGAGATGTCTCTCAGCAGAATTTTTATGACTGAGCACTGATTAACCTAGTTTGTTTTTCTTTTCTAAAAAAGATCGAGTGCTGTCCGCCCGGTGTGGCTCAGTGGTTGGGCGTTGACCTAAGAACCAGGAGGTCACAGTTCGATTCCCGGTCAGGGCACGTGCCCAGGTTGTGGGCTCAATCCCTAGCGGGGGCATCCATGATTCTCTCTCCTCATTGATGTTTCTCTCTCTCTTTCCCTCTCCCTTCCTCTCTGAAATCAATCAATATACATTTTTTGAAAAAGAAAAAGATCGAGTGCTCTCACAGAAGAAGTTGCACGGATACTGGATACTTGTAACACCTGCGCAGACCCTCCGATACAAGATTTCACATGTAGAGCAGGACACGTGACGGTCTGCATCCAAGCAGGCGCTGGACGCATGACTTAAATTTACCAGTGGTCTGTGAACTGTCAAATGCTGTTTGCATTCATGTCGTTTTCTGTCAATGCTCACTTGTAACAGGCATGAAGCTTTCTGTGTGTGTTTTTAAAATGCACAGGACAAAACATGGGAGATTTTACATGGAAAGAGCCGCCATAAGTACAGCACACGGGAAAGCACCGTGGGTGGGCTGCGGCTCATGGACTTGGCCGGGAACCACCGCCCCCGCCCCGCCCCGCCCCGCTGGCACCGCACCTCGTAGAAGCCGCGCACCAAGCTCTCCGTCTGCTGCACCACGCCGCGCTCGATCCGCCACTTCACCATCCTCTCGATGTACTCCTTCTTGTTCTTCTCCGTGACCGGGATGTTGGCACCCCCGGGCTTCAACTCGCGCTCCGTGATCTGGGTTAACACAAGAGGACTGACAGTGAAGCAACCCCTCGAGGGGGTGAGAATGCTGTCCCGCCAGCTGGCGTGAAGGGCGCCCGGGGCCCATGCTCACGCCATGGCCCAGTAACACTGGGCACTGAGCGGGTGTCCGAGAGTCTCCGTGGCTAAAATATATGTAGCCGGTGGCGAAGGTTAAGTTTTAAAAATCCTGCCTGAACAGATAAGCCTTTTAAATGACGATAAATTGGTTCCAGATTCTGGGCCACTGCTAGTTGGATATTTGACAAAAATGCATTTTCTCGAATTCCTTTAGGGTTACGAATCAGCCACACATAGAAAGCCCATATTTAAGTAAAGACTGACTTTAAGGAAACAGAATTACACTCAAGTGAATATTAAATTGAGAACTTCTTTTCCAAAACATGAAATTCAGAAAAGTAACCAAATATTAATGTCTAAATAAGATTATTACTTATGAACTATTATGTAATTTCCAAAAGAACTCTTTTAAGCAACCCTTCCATCAACTTTGTAAAAAAAGATCAACATTGGTTGATGGGTCAATATTTTCAAACTTTCACTAAAATATTGTTTACTTTCCCTCAGCTTCGAAATAATCCATTTCAGTTCTGAAATAGGAATGAGAGTTCAGTTCCAAGTGTCAATTAAAGTAATTTAACATTCAACTCTGGGGTAGCATGGCCTTTTAAACATTGTGTTTAAGGCACATTCTAATACCTTACATGGATACTTTAGTTGGAAATAAAAAGGATCGCTTACAACACAAAAATAGTTGTCAGACTCTGTACATTGGAACACCTTCATCTGCAATGGGCATGAGAATAATCTTTGCAACCACGATTATTGTAACTGTACATAAACCTGGGTTTAATCCACCCAGCGAGGCACAAGTCAACAGGCATCTGATCTTAGCCACTAAGTCATTCTTCACCGACCAGCAGCCTCCAGGCACCACACCGAGACCCCAGCTGCCCACACCCACAGACCTGCCCGAAGACTTCTTCATTCACGGTGAAGGTGAGGTCCAGGATGTCATGGATGTCGTTGTCCTTCATCCACTGCAGGCTCTGGTGGAACTCTTCATCCAGGTACTCGAGGTCACTCAGGTCACACAGACTAGGATGACACACAGACGGAAATAAACACATGGGCACGGCGAACGGCAAAAGCCCAGAGTCACGAGGAAAGAAACCAAGAATGAAAGACAAGAACAAGGTCAACACAACAGGCGCTGGTTTCTGAAACGTACTGAGTCAAAGGCAGTAGCCAAAGCCGTGAAATCAGTTAGAAATGTGTTATACAATTTTAAAATCCTGGGTGTTTATAACACATCTGAGGAATCACTCAGTCTGAACATTCAGAGACAGAGAGAGTTGGAGGTGCAAAGACTGACGGCCATCGGCACAGTCACCCACAACTCGTGCCCCAGAAGAAACCGGAACTCGGGCTGACAACCGTGTCCTTTTGGCTATGTTGCACTGTCTTCAATAGTGTTGTCCTAATTAGAAATTCTTCATATGTTTCTATAATGCACTTGAGCTTTCTCCCTCTAATGACCAGATATGGTCCAAGTTGACATACATCCCCTTTTTCTTCATGGTTCTCACTTTTTCCATGCTTCTGAAAACAGCAAGCCACAGAGTCTCTCTCTATAATTATAAGGGTTTTCTACGGCTCTCTCCTCTTCTTTCATGCTGAGAGAGGATCTACAGGAGGTGGAGCAACTATTATGGAAATGTAAGGTGGTAACATTTGATTCGCTTCAGTTGTTTTGAAATTCCCTTCTGTCAGCCCAATTTCAAAGGTCAGGCTGTTTGGTTCAGTCTGAACATTTAGTAGACTTCAAGTATGTTCCAGATATCTTAATAGCTACTTGTTAAACACTCATTGACCTCCAGGAGATAATGGCCTAGCTGGGGAGACAGGAACACGAATTGATGAGTTAATATAAAGCGGTTAGTGATAGCCCAGGGTGGGGAACACGTATAATTTGTGCAATGTATAGGTATGTTATTACACTCCAATTAGAAAAAAAAAAAAGAAAAAAGAAAGGTAAGGTAGCTACTGAGAGCTCTCACAGCAAACATGACAGACATGTACTGCGGCCTAGAGATTCAGGAAGAGCTTTCTGGTGTAGGTGATGCCTGTGATAAATTTTGCAGGCTGTTTAAAAACTGGAGAGGTAAAGGGGAATGGATGAAAAGGAGAATTGGCGGGAAGAAAAAGGAGAAGAGCAGAACAACATGAACAAATCATAAAGGCAAGGACTCTGCAGAATACGCCAGCATCCTGGCAGGACCAGAGAGTGACCCACTAGGCGGAATGTCCAGGGACTGAGGCTGGGAGCTGGGAGCGGGCCATTCTAAGGGACTTGGTGATTCAGAATGACAGAAAGGCTTTAGGGAATAACATGGTCAGCTGTGAGATGTGACTTTCAATTGTTTCTCTGGAAATGGCGGTCCAGAGGATTGCTTAAAACAAGGGGAGGTGTGGTTATGATAAAAGGGTGGGGATCAGTTATATGTCACCAGAGTCATCTGGGAAAAATAAGACAAGGGTTTCATTAGGGCAGAGTTATTAAGGGTGGAAAAGATAAGATGAATTTACAAAGTGTTTAGGAGACAAATGTGGAAATCAGTAAATGGGTTTGTTGGGGGGTGTATATAGAATGCTATCTAAAATAGGGATAGCCAAGAAACTCATGTTGCAAGTCAACTCGGATTTGTCTTGAGGGCTATAAGTCAAAAAATCCCTGAGGCCCCAACTAGTTGAGCAGGAAAAAGCATGAAGGACCTGCGGACTATCTCCTGGGGATGGGCAGGAGGTGGGGAAGAGGTGGACACCTCCTACTTCCTGATTGAGGGTGACTGCTGATTTCTGACCAGAGCAACTTGAGACTGTTGGGACCATGAACTGTAACTGGGCACATGGGAAGGGTACATTTCAGGTCAGGGAAATGTGGTGAGTTTCGTGTCAGCCACGCTGATTGTGAGGTGCCCGCGGGACATGCATGGGAGACATTCAGCGGCATGTTGACCACTTCAGCCTACAACTCAAGGGAGATCAAAACTGAGAGTCTGATTTGAGCGTCAGAAGGAGAGGAGACTGATGAAGAGATTTCCCCATGAGAACACACACACACACACAGAGAAGGCCAAGAATGGAAGCTTCTGGAACACTGAGGTTTAAGGGAAAATCAGAGGGGAAGCCCACAAAGGAGACATAAAAGCGAAGGGGGACTGGGCCATGGATGCCATGAGGTCAGACTCAAGATACAGGGGCCAGGGTTGCGGGGGTCAACAGTACCAAATGCAGCTGATGGCCCATTAAGATAAGGTCAAACCATTATTCTTTAAAAGCTTCGCTAGCTTACTGGCGGAAAGAAGCCAGGCACCGTGGGTGGAGGGTGTGCCAGCAGTTGGTATAGGCTGCTCTCACAGAAAGCCTAAATGAGAAGATGAGAGATGAAGCCATAAAATGGGGAGATTCAACAGGAGCTGGGGACCCACGGGAGAAGGTGCCCAGTGCCCAGCTGCCCAGGGTTTCATCTGCCCAGATACCCAAAGGGAAGATGGCAGAAGTCTTCCGACTGACCCTCTTACGAGCCCCCTAGACACACCTTATTTCATTTGAGGTCGAGGCTTCCGTTTACAGGGAATGAGCTACACAGAACCAACCATTGCAAGTGTGAGCCACTGCCCCACCGCCCCGCCGTCTCCTGTTCAGCCTTGTCAGCTCCTACTGATTACAGGACAGAAACTGTCTGGCTTGACATCTGACAATAACTGCAAACTCTCATTGTGACAACCATGAAGAAAACGTCTGTGAATGCCCATGTCTCCTCTGCCATCCTAAGGTACCGTTTTGCATGTAGGGAGATCTCAGGAAAAATATAGGACTGCCCAGCCCTAACACACAAACAAAAATAGGGCAAAAACCAAACCAGTAAGAATGGAAATGTGGACTAAGAGCAAGCAGTTAAAAGTGTGCATAAAGCAAAATATGAAGTGCATCGTGTAACAGATAGAGGACTATGAGTCACCCAGGCTAACCCACAACTATTCTGTTAGTAATCAGCATTACTAGCACAGGAATCCCAGTGCTGTATTTGAAGTACAATTGTTTTTTAAGGAACATGTGTTGCGACAAATGAGAAGCAATTATTTGAAGTTCAGCAAAACGAAGACATTGGGGGCGAGACAGGAGGAAAGGACCCGAAGCAGGGAAAATGCAGTACTGACTGTGTTCGTTTCAGAAATCCAACCCTCTCTTACGTTTACTAACAGCAGGTTGGAACCCTTTCCAGGAAAGGAAATATTGCAGCCTTGCACGCTAATTGCACGAGCAATAAAAACACTCTTACATTCTGAGGAGAGCCTTGTAAAAGGGCCGGGTGAAGAAGGCATCCAGCAAGTACTGGTGTATCAGTGCAAGACCCAGGATCCTACCGCTGAACCGGAACCTGCGGAGGAGAAGCATGCGATCACGCACACGCCACGGGCCAGGTTCTCAATCGTTTCGCGGGCTTGCGAGAACGCCTTCCAGCTCTAACCACCGACGTCCGCCCAAGATCAACTGCCTACCGGGCCGCGGGCGTGTGTGTGCGCCCTCTAAGCTGTGTCTTCCCGAGGCCAAGGGTCACATCTACGGGTTGAAGGAAGGTGCCTCGCTCATATTTACAGACATGCTGCTGCACCTTCACCCGTGCCAACAGCGTCTACTATCTGCACCCACGTGGCCACCGGGAGTCCCCTGTGTGCACGTCGGTGAAATTTCCCCAACCGCTTCCCAGTGACTGGGAGAATGAGCCCGGTGGTGGAGGAGAACACGCAGTCTTCTCATCTTTCTGCATGAGGATGGGCAGGATTTCTCTCAGGCAAACCCAGCAGCAATCCCCTTGGAGGAAGCCCCAGTCTCAGAGGGAGCCGGCGCCTCGCCCTACGGTCTCTCCAGCCCCACGCCCGATCACTGTCACCACCAAGAGCCATGCACGTGGGCATTTGAGGGAGTCTCCTCCTGGCACATTCTGTTCCCTAAAACCTCAAGGCTCACGTCCATTCTGAATCACTTGGGAAACTTCACTAAACATGTCTGTGAGGACTGGGCTTGCTGGCTTGAGCTGTACTCTCGTTTTGTCTTTCAAAAGTACCCCGCTTCCAGCTCTTTGAGTCGGATGCCTTCCAGAGCGTGAACCCACCGGGCTCCCTCCTGCCCGTGGAACGGGTGGGGTCGCAGCCATCCGGGGCCGGCTGTCCGGCGGCTTTGTTTCTCCTTCTTTCTGCTGGTGCCAGCGAAACTGCAGCAGCTTCCGTTGGGAGGACTCCAGCTTGGAGCCAAACGGAAGTTAATTGGAAAAGTAAGCCCTGGAAGTGATGCCCTCCACCCAGCAATACTAACCTCATGACTCAATTTTTTCCCCATGGGTCCTGCTCGTGGTTTTTTGTTGTTTCGCGTTTGTTTTTTGTCACTGATCAGTGAAAACGAGCAGAAACAGGTAAACGCGGTTATAAAACTAAAGTCTGCACGTGCAGGAATTTCTGAAACACGTAAGGACGCTTAGTCAGAGCACAATTTGGGATTTTCAGAATAAATAATGCCCAGATGGGACTCCTGCACCGCTTGTCCTTGGTGACTTGGTGTGAGAAATCAGAAAAAGGGGCAAGCCCAGGTCACAGGCTTCAGCTGGCTAATCGGGTCCGAGCGGCCGCGGCTGTGAGTCCACACGCCTGCCTTCTGCCTTCCGTCGCAGCAGCCCCTCTCCCTCCCGTGTGAGCCACTGCCTCAAGCCTCAAGCACTGCGCTAGAAGCCACCTCATCTCGGGGGGAGGCTTTGCCCCACTCATCCTCACCAGCCAGAGCTCAGGGATGCCTAAAGGAGCAGAGAGGGGCCTGGGAACCTAACATCATCTCTAACTTTCATTGGATGGGAGAAACCTTTTGAATTCTACCCAGCTCACTTAAAATTGGCCCAAAGGAACATAATTTATTCCCTGCTTGAGACCGACAAGAAAAATCAGAGTCAAACGAGATGCTTAGTTGAAAATATGGCCCTACCTGGTTTGGCTCTAATGGCTGGAGTGTCGGCCTGTGAACTAAAGGGTCTCGGGTTTGACTCCAATTCCGTTCAAGGGCACAGACCTCGCTTGCTGGCTCGACCCCTGGCCGTGGTCAGGGTGCGTGCAGGAGGCAACCAACTGGTGTGTCTCTCTCATATCAACCTCTCTCTGTGTGTCTCTCCTCCTCCCTCCCTCCCTCTCTAAAAAACCACACACAATGCATGAAATCTCCTCGGGTGAGGATTAACAAAAAATAAGTAAGAGCCACACCAGCCAGGGCAATGAGAAAATACGATTTTCTCCGAGGAAAAAGGTGCTAGAATCGAGGATGCCTATTAAAAGGAGTATCACAGAAACCAGCAGAAGAAAAGTGTCGAGGCAAACGTTTACTTACCATTCGTGGTGATTGTCCACAAAAGCAGACATGGGACTTATTTGCACTGTGTATGTGTCATTGGCCGAATATTCAAATAAGCCGTAATACGGGTTAAAGAGTTCTCTGGACACCAGGAAGAAGAACTCTCTGGAAGGTCCACTGTAATCCAGCCTTTAAAGAAACCCACAGGAAGAACAACCCGTTACATATTTTTTTCTACATATTAGACGCCTTTCCTACAGAGCTCAGCTTCCCACAGAACACTCGTCACAAGTCTAACTGCCCGCATTCCAGGACTGTCCAAAACCAACGGGGCCTTCCTGATTTCCTGATCCCATCCATGTCTTGGCCCAGAATAGCGAAATGCACATTTTATATGGAGCATATCCACGATGAAAGCCACACGTCAGATAAGGGATGCAGCAGGCAATATGCACTTTGATGGTGTAAACATATGAAGAGGCAAGTATTTTCAGTGTCCGGGGCCAGGTTATAAGGAAAAGGGAGAACAGTGGGAATGCTCTCTTGAAACAGGGCAAAACCAGAGGCATGAGCTGCCTACACCCAGGGATACGGAGTCCTTCCTCCGGGACTTCTAAACACTTCTAATTGGGAGAGAAGGAGACTTGAGTGCATTGGAGGAGAGGCTATTACAGATGAAAGACCCTCTAGGAAGATCAGAGGCCAACGAAAATGGAATGACAGAGTTCCAGTGAAAACTTTAAATTACAAAACGCCAAGGAAAATTATAGACAAGAAAAAGGAGGGTATCAAACGCTTCATCGTGGAAGAATTTGGAGAAGCGGCTGAAACTCTAGCACCTGACCTACCATGTAAATCCCACTTCATTCACAAGGACATCAAGGTCAAAGCGAGGCAGGGAAAATGACTATGTTAGGTTTGAGGAATGACAAGTGGCCAACTACGCTGAGAGCAAGACATGCAGTCCAGAGGCGTTTGCAACAAGCAATTGGATACGTTAAATTTAAAGCAAAAAAATATATATATAAAGGATGCCTACCCCATGATAAATGCTTACGCCTGGGCTCAGAGACAGGAAGGGACGGGGAGGGGAATGGAAGCAGTGGGTAAGCTGGGGCGGTGGGATTTTTATAAGACTTCAGCGGCTCACTCTGCTTTTTGCCTCTTAGGGAATTTCTTCCACGGGCCCTACTGCATTTTTTTTAAAGGAAGTCATCTGAGTCTTGTCCAGTGATGGAATTGTGTGACAGAGAAAAGAATCCTGTTATAGGTGGCAGATGGAGCTGGGAGACCAGTAAGAAATGTTACATGACTTTTATTCAGAGTTGAGAGTTTCGGAGAACGTACTTAGAACAGACTTCAGCTCATCACAAACCGTTTGCCCTATCTGAATATAGGCGTATGCCGTTTCCTTCGTATTTCTCATGATATCAACTTTAAGTTCACTGGCGTTTTCAATGTAGCCTTGTCTTAGATCGTGTCTCTGAAATTAGGACGTGCTAGCTTTATTTTTTCTGATACACAACAAAAGAAATACGTGGATATTAGAATAAAAAATGTCAGTCTGTGGAACGGCTAAACCGTCGTCTCACACAGCCCCGGCGCATGCTGCACTGTGGGCGACAGAGTGTGGGCAGCCAGGAAGCCTAAGTGTGCGGGAAATGCAAGCATAGCGGCCTCTCAGGCCTGAAGGTGACATCCTGAACCCGCCCTCGGGGGAGATCGAGTCCATGGTCCTGTCCACCGGCCGCCGGTGGATGCAATAGGAGGTGGCCACCAGCGGGGGAGGGGGGGTCCTGCTCAGAGGGCAGGGCCCTCCCCGGTGCAGGGCACAGACCACACCTCCCAGGTGCTGAGCTGGGCAGCCCCAGGGCTTCCTCCCTCTGTCCTAACTGGATCGCTGACGCCACCAAGAACAAGCAGAGTACTTCTTCCACTTGAATGTTCTTCACATGCTTAGAGGATCTCTCCTGGCAAGCAGCTGAGGCCTGTTATGCTCCGGGTGCTCATCTGGATGCTGACGGTAGACGCTTTGTTCGGAAAAGTCATTTTCTAAGAACTCTTACGTGTGGCAGTTTTCACACCCCCGGTCTCTCTCCCTTTGCTCCCTCCCCACTCACCAACAGGCCTCTTCTCCCACCCACTCAAGGAGGGGCTGGGAAGTCCCTCTGCTGGGATCTGCTCCAGGCCCACGTCTGACCTACAAGGCGGGGTCTGAGACTGGAGGTGTGGTCCCCTCCGCTCGGGGCTCAGCCAGGGCTTTGCCCTCCTTTCCTGCACACTCTCCCCCGTGAATGCAGCTGAGAAGTGCCCGGCCCCAGGGGCAGCCGCCTTGCTGACTCACCGTGAGCTTAGTCATGGGCTCATACCTTTCTCCTGGGCGGATGCGGCCCCGGGCTCTCCCGCCCTGTCTGTATGTCACCAAATCTGTTCCAAACCAAGGGCTGGGCGCCATGCGTTTTCCTACTGAATTTCACTTTCTGAGATTGAGACCGTGATTCCGGACTACCCAGATCCCGGTGGAGGCAAAACTTCTCTCTAAATTTCCTGCCGGTGGGGAACTTCATCAGGTCCTGTGCCTTTCCAGAACCAGAAAGCGCCAGTGGTCCCTGGCATCTCAGGCGTCATTCTGTCCATCTCCTCGTTTCACTGAGATGACTGGGACTGAAGGAAATCACTGATGGGCATCAAATGGCAGCACGGTGGAGGGTCCAGGCCTTGACACTGGCTTCCTGACCCCCCTGATCACCCATCACTCCTCACAGCCTACCCTCAGGACATTGTAAATGTCCAACTAACAACAACAAAAAAGTCGCTTTTAGACCAGGGTTGGTCAACTATGGCCTGGGGGGGCCAAATCTGGCCCATCTCCCAGCTTTGTAAATAAAGCTTTATTGGCACAAAGCTATGCCCATGTATGTGTTGCCTATTGGTCTGTGGCTGCTTTTCTGCTAAGACAGCAGAGTTGCATGTGTGGGATGGAGGATGCAGGGCCTGCGAAGACTAACATATTTACTATCTAGCCCTTCTCAGTACAAGTTTGCCAACCGCTGTTACAGGAGAAGGTGGGAGGAACATGCTATTTTATTAAAACACCCGGCTTACTACATATCCCCTTCTTCAGTGAAGGGTCCTTCCAGAAAGTGGGAAATGACTACCACACTCTAGGGTGCATGCAACCTCAAGGCGTGGCCATAACTAAGCGTGAGGCCCCGAGTGAGTGATCCGAGCTTCGCAGGGGCTCTCGGACACAATCCCGGCACTGACCCTGAGGGTCACGGGCAGCTAAAACACATACTTTATGAGTCTCTGTTCATACAAAGAGACAACTGGTAGAAGTCAAATGGCCTTCTCGCTGCTTAAAATGCAGCTGTGGCCTTCAGCTGGAAATAGCAGGTTTTTCTGAGGTTGGACTCTCCGTGTTTAGTAACACTGCACTCGCTGCGGATTATAATGAGCGGCTTGTGCATCGGCCTCCTCTGTGCGCACGCCTGTATTTCCGAGGGCAGGGACTGTGCCGTCCTCCTTTTTGTATCCCGTAGGGGCTCCCTGTATGCTGCTGAACCAATGCGTGGAGCTCCCTAAAGAAATCAGCCTCATTCACCTTGTGAGTTGGCACCTGGCAGGGTGAGTAACTTTGCGCAGGGTTGCCTTCAGGTGGTATGCTGACTCAATGACATTAACAGGCTATGCCCATCCCTAACTCCATTCACAAATACGGCCATACGTCACTCGAGTAAATGAGCCGTAGAGAGCTTGGCGCTGGTCTAGCCCTTTCCAGGTGCCACAGCATCTACCACGGTCCAGTGTGTTAGGATGACAAAGAGGAACCTCCTTGAAGGGCTCCTTTGTGATGACGGCAGCTGGATCTGGCTGACCATCCCATAAAACGTTTCCTGAAGAGTTAACCCGAAAAAGAAAGACGTTTCCCACCCCCCCAAGAGAGAACGCAGCTGCCAGTTCTCTGGGAGGAAAATATACCGTCCCGCGCGGATCAGACTTCTCTCTGCTGCTTTGAACTCCAGGAGCCCAGGAGGCGTCCATCTAGGGCCCGCACGGCTTTCACAGTTTGATTGGATGGCAATCCCCAACGCCGGGGCTGCACACCTGAGAGCCGGTCATAGCTGCAAATGACAGGCCGGCCTAATCCAACAAGACGTGTCCCAGCAGGCACCTGGCGCGCGCGCTCCTGGCTTCTTAGCAACCTGCTCCACGTAAACAGCGCCTCTGACTCATGGCCCGGGGATCGTTTGCTGCATTCCTGTTTTGCCAGTTAGGTTGGTTCCGCAGCGACAGGCTTGGCACGGAAATGCAGAAACTCTGGACTGCGGGTGTGGGGCCACCCGGCAGCTGCCTGCCCGGGCATTTCGGAATCAGCACAGCTGTCTTCGGTGTGGCGGTGCAGTTCTGAGCCGCGAAAAGTGCTGATAAAGCATTTTATTTATTTGTTTTCCTTTTTAATAAAGCATTTTAAACGCCATCACATTGCCGGGCTGACAGGGCCCGACTCCAATATTTGTTAAAAGTAATTTATTTTATTCTCCTGTCCTTTCCGTTCAACTAAACACTACCGAAAGCAAAGTATTCCAAGGGAAGTAGACTATACAGTGAGAGAAGGCGATGGCAGTGGGAGGTCCCACCATGGGGTCCCCCAAGTTTTCAGGAAGACAGAGCGCGTGGCTTTCTTACAGGCCGGGTCAGGCACGCACGCTGGTGCACCTGCCGATCCGCCCTCGCGATGTTACAGCGGCAGCTGCTCCCGGAGGCCTCGTGGGAGGGAGAGAGTTTGTGAGCAAGGACTGAGACCAGCTGCCTTGTCCCCGGTGACTCCGAGCCGAGGCCTCCATCCACAGTGTCCTTCTCCAGGGGTTTCACTTGCTGCCTCAGGAGGAAGGCCACAGGAAGAGCTCGTCTGTCCTTGAACCCTTACGCTAACCCTGTTTGCTCGCATGCCCTCCCCGATCTCAAGTGTGGCTTTGCAAAGACAGATGGTTGACGTCACAGAGGTGGCTCCTTGCGTATAATGAACTCATTCTTTCTCAGAGAAAGGCGCCTTTCCCAGAGTTGGCCACGGAGGAAAAAAGGAGGGGCAATCACAGTGCAAACACCTGCCTTGACAAGGCCGCCACTGCCTTCCTGCTCGGCCTCCTGCGAAGTGCAGGGCCCAGGATGCCTGATCAGGACACCGTAGTCTTCCTAGCTGACGTCTGCCACCACGGAGCTTTTGGTTGCTAGGACTTTGAAGTCAGAAGACAATGACACACTGGAGACTACCCGGTGCCCCACTGAACCCCTCCCTAAAGGTAGCCAGAAGCCCCCCCTCCCCCCGGAAGGAAGCAACCACGGCCTACAATCTCCCCCACATTCGCTCCAGATGACTGCTTCCAGCCCAGCCACCGCTGCTGACACGCACAACTCCCCACGCTGCCAGAGCAGATGACCAGCTCAAGTGGGGCGGACACTTCAGTGACGAGAGCAGACCTCCAGCCCCGACCAAAGTAAATCAGGGATTTGCCTAGAAACTGTTCACTGTTGGCAAAAAGCCAAGTAAAACATGAAGCATTATTTTTAGTGAGAAGCATGAAGAGCCTCTTGGTTTTATTATTTTTGTATTTTTAAGCTGAACATAGGCATCCCCAATATTCGCAGATTAATTCTACCTCACCCGGGATTTGCAGTTAACCTGCGCACTTCTGACGATGAAGTTCCCCATCGTTTTTCTTGCCTCGGCTTTTCATTTCAGGAACAATCCATAGATCATGTTTCGGGTCCGTGCAAAGAAACAGCTTAAAGCAAGTGGTTCCCAGCATGGGGCACGTGCCCCACAGGGGGATAATGTGATTTTTAAGGGGGCAATTCGAAAATGAGTTATTAACAGTGATTTTTTTCTTATGGTTCTAGGGGCCTCGGGTACGGTATATAAATATATAGTGTGACCTACTTGTGCGTTTTAGTTTACTATCATATGTTTTGAAACTTTGCTATTTTTTCATATCATTTCATATTATTATTATTTTTTTAAACAACTTCTTAGTGATTTCTTCCTCAGTACTTCACCTGTCCTTTCGTTCTTTTACTTTCCTCTTTCATGGATGCCGTGTTCTTCGGAAGCTTGTTCAGACCAAGTTAATGACCTTTTAGGCTTCCTCCACGTGACTAGGAGCTCGCTTTCTGAATAATAAAAATTATATGTCACGGGGCGGGGGGCGGGGGGCGGGGGAGAAACTTAAGGATTTTAGAAACGCTTAGGTGGGCGTGGCCAAGAAAAGGTGGGGAACCATTGGCTTAAAGCAAAGCAAAAGTCTCTGTAAATCTGCAAATTCACACCTTTTTGGGGTACAGGCAGATGCATTCCTCTTTTTTTGTTAAAGTTTTTATTGAATTTATTGAGATCATATTGGTTAATAAAATTATATACGTTTCAAGTGTACAGGTCTATAATAACGTGTCCCAAAAAAATGTAGACACACTTTAACAGTTGATAGCACAATTTTGAAAATGAAATGTATTTTAATAAACACTGCCTTTATGATTATTCAAAGTGTGTGTACACATTTTGGGGGGGGGCACCATGTATACATATAGTATTGTGTGTTCACCACCCAAAGTCTCCTCCCCTTCTGGCACCATTTACCCCCTCTATCTCCTCCCACCACCCTGTCCCTCTGGTACTCACCATTGTATTGTCTGTGTCTATGAGATGCTGTGTTGTGTGTGTGTGTGTGTTTGTTTTTTGCTTCATTCCTTTACCTTTTTCACTCAGCCCCCCTCAACCCCCCTGCCCTCTGACAGCTGCCAGTCTGTTCTCTGTGTCTATGAGTCTGTTTCTATTTTGTTAGTTTAACTTGTTCATTAGATCCCACATGTAAAGGAAGTCATCTGGCACCTGTCTTTCTCTGGATGGCTATCTGAATGGCTATTTCACTTAGCATAATACGCTACAGGTCCATCCATGCTGTCACAAAAGGGAAGATTTTCTCCTTTTTTTACGGCCGAGTAGTATTCCACGTGTAGATGGACCACAGCTTTCTAATCCACTCATCTGCTGATGGGCACTTGGGCTGCTTCCAGATCATAGCTAGGGTGAATAATGCTGCAATGACGATAGGGGTGCGCATCTTCTTTCAATTCAGCGTTTCAGGTTTCTTGCGATATATTCCCGGAAGTGGAATCACCGGGTTATGAGGCAGTTCCATTTTTTTATTTTTTGAGGATCCTCCGTGTTGTCTTTCACAGCGGCTGCACCAGCCTGCATTCCCAGCAACAGTGCACGAGGGTTCCTTTTTCTCCACATCCTCGCCAGCACTTGTTGTTTGTTGATTTATTGATGATTGCCATCCTGACAGGTGTGAAGTGACATCCCATTGTGGTTTTAATGTGCATTTCTCTGATGATTAGTGATGTCCATGTTGAGCATCTTTTCACATGTATGTCCTCTGTGGAGAAGTCTCTATTCAGGTCCTTTGCCCGTTTTTTAATAGGATTGCTTGTTTTTGGGAGTCTTCAGTTACGTAAGTTCTTTATAAATTTTGGATATTAATCCCTTATCAGATGTATCATTGGTGAATATGTTCTCTCATTCAGTAGGGTTGTCTTTTTATTTTGATGACTGTACAAAAGTTTTTTAGTGTGATGTAGTCACACTTTTCCTTTTGTTTCTCTTGTTGCAGGAGATATATAAAAAAATACTGCTAAGAAAAATGTCCAATGATATTACTGCTTATGTATTCTTCTGTGATTTTTATGGTTCCAAGTCTTACATTTAAGTCTTCAATCCATTTTGAGTTTATTCTTGTATATGGTGTAAGAAGATGGTTTAGTTTCATTGTTTTGCACGTATCTATCCAATTTTCCCAATACAATTTATTGAATAGACTATACCTCATTGTATGTTTTTGCCTCCTTTGTTAATAATTAATTGACCATAAAGGCGTGGGTTTACTTCTGGGCTCTCTACTCTGTTCTATTGATCTATATGTCTATGTTTATGCCAGTTCCAGGCTATTTTGATTCCTATGGCCTTGAGGTAGAGTTTGATATCATAGCATGATTACCTCCAACTTTGTTCTTTTCTTTTAACATTTTTTTTTTTATTGATTTCAGAGAGGAAAGGAGAGGTAGAGTAAGATAGAAACATCAATGATGAGAGAGAATCATTGATCGGCTACCTCCTGCATGCCCCACACTGGGGATCAAGCCTGCAACCCGGGCATGTGCCCTTGACTGGAATTGAACCCGGGACCCTTCAGTCCTCAGGCTGATGCTCTATCCACTGAGCCAAACCAGCTGGGGCACCAATTTTGTTCTTTCTGAAGATTGCTATGGCTATTCAGGTCTTTTGTGGTTCCATATTAATTTTTGGAATATTCTAGTTCCATGAAATACACCACTGGTATCTTCATAGGAATTGTGTTGAATCTATAGATTGCTTTGGGTAGTATGGCCATTTAATTATGCTAATTATTCCTAACCATGAACATGGTATATGCTTCCATTTATTTGTACCTTCTTCATTACCTTTCTTCAGTGTCTTCTAATTTTCTGATTACGGGTCTTTTGCATCTTTGGCCATTCAAATGGTATATCGTTGCCTCTTTGGAAGTCCCTACTTCCCATATATCCTTCCACATTTCCTGTCCCCACACGGGATGATGTCCTATCATTCACTGTTGTTTGTGCCATTGTGGCAATCACAAAGTTAAGGGATTGTTTCTGATGACTGAAATTCACACCTCAATATGTCCTCTTATTCTCCCTCTGGGGCTCTAGGTGAAGGCAGGTGATAGAAGCAGGAAGCATTTGGGCATTTGTGGCAATCAGATACAGAGGTATCAAGCCCCACTCAGCCTGGGCCTCCTCCCAGGAACAGATGTCATCAGTCCGGATCCCAGGAGACTACATGAGGATGAGCAAACATCACAAGCACCTGTTCCATTCAGACTTAAGTTCCAGACTCTTCCCTGCATCTCTGAGATCTCAACAATGAAGGAAGGCAGCTGGTGCTCCGGGGGAGGAAAAGTATTCTCATTCAAACCAGGCTGACTCTGTCAGGAAATACCTGGCATCCCATGCATACCTGCGATTAGGCTAAAAACATTTGTCTTCATTTTCAACTGCGCACCTGCATCTTTAAGCCAATGAACATCCGCGAGAAATCCATTGGGGCACGTCAGGGATGAAGGGCTCAGGTCTCAGGCAGCTCCTGGGCAACCTGGACACATTATGCTCTTTTCCCAGGTAAGGGTTCACTTCCATCGAGCTGGGAGACGGCACAACAGTGCATGAGAAGAGCGGAAGTTACCAGGCCCTCGCTGAAACGGTGAAAAGATCCATGGGTAGGAAAAACATTCAGACAGACCAGAGTGCACGAGTTCTGTCTACATCCCTGCGCTGGGACAAGAGGCCTGGAGGAAGAACCGGGACCTGGCTGTGAATCTCAGTTTCGCTATAACCTGGTTCCACTGGCAATGCCGTTATTTTATACATTGGAGCCTCCGTTGCACGAACCATAGACTGGATGGTTTAATTTGTTGGACATTACTACTATGATTCTATAATCTAACACAGTTTATTCCTGGGCATGACTGAGAGGGAAATAATCCCAATCAACACAATCAAGGAGAAGACCAGCAGAGCTCCCTCCGGCAATGGTGTGGGGTTTGGTTTACTTCACTCTAGTGATGCCGGGGTTGCATCGGAGGTGCTGAAACTCGAACTCTGCCCTGAAACGATGAAAGCAGAAGGGGCCCGGAGACAGGAGGGCTGTCTTCTCTCAGGTGCCGTGTAACAGCTGCCACGTCTATCCGGATGCCATAAAGACTGCGAGTCTTCGCTCCTCATTCCCCGACCTTCATCCACAGGCGCACACTCAGGCAAGAGTCATGGAAGGCGGGAGACCTTAGTTTACGGCGGGCAGCCATCTCGCTAGGTGGGCTGCCCTCTCAAAGGAGGGAACAGCAAGAACCAAGACCCAACATCACTGCTGCGCAGGCTTCTGGGTAGAAGGGCAGAATTGCAATGCGTGATGCTGACACGGAACTTGTTCACCAGGCGAAGCACGTGCTGCTTGGCTCCCAGCGCAGGGAACAAGAGCGCAGATGCTGAAAGCAATTCCTTGGTGTGTTGTTCCACCCCTCCAAGCCCACCCTTCCCTTTAAGGGAGAATTAGAGAAGAGACAAAACGAAACGCTACTCTCAAAAATGCTCAATAGTCACAAGTTTTTACCAGAGAATTTCTATGCCAAATAATTTAAAAACCAGAGAAGGCCTTAAAAAAAAAACAAAAAAAAAAAAACCGAAGAGATTTCAGTGTATGAGAGCGGCATTTCCTGCCAGAAGGGCTTCCTGTTTCAGGCGACCGCAGCGAGGATGTGGTGAGACACCGCCCTGCAGCCCAGCCTGCGCTCCCCGGCCACTTCTCTGTGCCACTCACCCTTCCTCCCCAACGAAGGTGACGTACAGCTTATTTCTCTGCAGGTCTTTGCGGGAGTAGCCCATGATCTGGTTAAAAGCATCTTCGAGTAAGTGATCTCTTCTGATGATTAACCTGTCCAGAAGGAGACAATTTGAAAAAGAAAAGAAAAAAAAAAAAGGTTACTGCCTAACCCTTATCTTTCCAGGACTGGGCACTTGCCGTTTCATTGCCATGTACCATAACGAACGAGGCCCGAAGGAGTGACTTCATACCATCGCTCTCGGCCACCAAGGCCACGTCTGTCTCCAACGCTCAGCAGCATTAGCAACGGCTGCGTCAGAGAAGCGCTGATAAAGGGGGCAGCCCACCCATGACCTGCGAACACCGAGAGGCCCTCTGAGGGTCGAGTCCATCTGTCCAGGACAACGGGCAGCATCACAGGCACAACACTGTGCTGAGTAGAGGAAGGACAGCCCTAGGCGGTCATGGTGGGAGCCCGACTGGCCCTAGATAAGCCGCTGAGGTACTAAGTGCCTAGGGAGTTGACCGTGAGAACAAGAGGAAGAAAATTCTCAGTGTCCTCCAAGGCGGAGGGGTTTACCACTGTGCTTGACTTCATTTTTAAGTGAGGAGCATCTCGAGAATCCCTACGTGACAGATACAGACGACTGAAACGTGTGGCCCATGAATCCACTTGTCCTAAGGACCGTTAACGTCATCCCTGAGCACTAATTTGCCTTTAGTGACAACAGCCATGGAAAGGGGGGGCAATATGGAGGCCAGGGGCTGAAAGCCTGATCAAGAGCTTCGACAGAGAAACGTCAGGAGGGAAGGCCCTGAGAGGCCTGGTGTTGGACGGCTGGTGTTTTCCGGGGTGAGGGAAGTGGACCGGCTAACGTAACCAAGTGAGCCCTCCTGGGGGGGGGGGGGGCGGGGGGCGAGCCTTGGGCTGCCCCTGGGCCCTCTCTTGGGCACCCGGAACGTGGTAGGACTGCAGTAGCGACCCTTCCTCCCGTGTCCTCTGTCGGGGGGCACGTGACCTCGGTGAGGCCCTGGCGCAGGGTGGAGGGGGGATGGGGGCCATGGGGGGATGAGGGCAGCAGGGGCACGTAGAGAATGAGCATCATTCTGCCCACACGTCATGCGGCCGCTTCCATCTCCCCGTTAAAATGGAGGTGAAGGAAGACAGGCAGAAACAACGCTCACGAGGTGTGCCGCGGACAAGCGAGGTTTAGTTCACAGCGCGACAGGGCTGAGCACGGTGCCCGCACTCGGCTCGGCTCAGGAGACAGTGCTGAGCGATGCAGGACCTGGCGACAGCCTGGCGACAGCCTCAGAGCCAGTGAGTCACGCTAAGCCAGCAGAGGTCCTTTTCAGGAGAACAAGTAAACCAGCTTGTCATTTTTAAATTATTTGTTTAAATACAGCTTTACTGATGTCAGAAAGGATGGGAGAGGGAGACAGAAACATCAGTGATGAGAGAGAATCATTGATGAGCTGCCTCCTGCACACCCCCCCCCCCCCGGGGATCGAGCCTGCACCCCAGGCCTGTGCCCTGACTGGGAATCGAACCGTGACCTCCTGGTTCATAGGTCGATGCTCAATGGCTGGGCAGCTGGCACTTTTCCTTAACATTTTTTGCATGGAATGTGGTCGTTTTCTTTACCGTTTCCTTTAAAGCCTTCAGCTTAACCGTGCTCAGTGCCAGAACTGTGTTTTGTATGGTGCTGCCATGCACAGACACCAAAAATAATTACGCCGACTAAAACCAAGGTGGGTGTCCGGCCCAAATCACAACCAAGTTGCACCCCATCCTCTCACCATCCGCACAGCCCGCGCTGGTTTCGCTCCGACTTACTTTAATTTCCCTGGGCCTTGCCCGTATCCTTTAGTCTCCAACTTCCTGTAAAAGTTCCTCAGCTTGGCTTCAAAGTCTCGCTTGTAAGGGGCCGGTGCCCGGGCATTGGCACGCTGCGTACCTACAGCAAACCACAGAGAGAGAGGGTTGGCTTCGCGCAATGTCCCGGCGTGCATCATGTCACCATGAACACATATCACCAGACCTGGGACCGGAGGCAACGTGTGCCAGGGGCCACCAACACGTCCCGTTCCTGCGGCCTCCCACTCTGCAGGCTAAAGGCCGAACAGAGCTCACGCAAACAGCACTGCCACCCACTTGTTGCAGCGTTGTTTCGCAGCACCATGGGAATGTGTTGGCTTCTTTTATTGTTGACACTGTTACAGATGTCCCCCACTGCCCTCCACCTTTGCCCACCTCCACACAGGCCCTGCTTCCCTTGGTGGCATACTGGTCGAAAAGAACGAAGCTGATTGGGTAGTTATGATGGTGCCACGTGTTCGTCAAATAGGTTCCCCCTTGCAGCCCAAGCTGCTGCGAGCCAAGCAGGATTACTCATGCCCAGTGCTGACTGGAGGGCGGGATATCTTTGCGGGCTGCTGAGGTGACATCATGCCAATTAGACAGGACGTTATAATGTGAGAAGTATGCGGTGTCTAAAGCAAGAGCAGCGAGTTTCCATCCTTTACTCCATGGAAAACCTACGAAACTTCTTTTGGGTATGCACTGCAACTGGGAATTGCTCTAGACACATAATTGCATGCGTTTTATGTCACAGGGTAGAATAATCTGGATGTCTAAACAGAATTCAGACGTAACTGCAGAAGGCACGTCTCCTGGTTGCGCAGAGTAAATAAGACTGCCATTTGTTGCATTCCTTTTTCGCATAACAATGTGAATGCATTTCTTCCTTTCATTGTCGGCGCTGTGACAGATGTCCCCCGTGTCCCCCCACCTTTGCCCACCTCCACAGAGCTCCCTGCTTCTCTTAATATGTGCCACGTCCTGTGATTACCTACAGATTACCTAAAGATTTAAAAAAAAACATCTCACCATATGACAAGTATCATGAATAAAATGTAGAAGTAACAGTTCCTCTTTCCATAGCAAAATCTGGCTTTGGGTCATAAGGTGTCGAACCAACTGGCCAGGATACAGCATCGGGAATGAAAATGGGAGTCAGGGCCCAGACAAGAACACTGGAAATTTCCACCAAAGATTTCACAGCACAACGAGAGAAACCAGAAAACAGGCAATGTTGAAGTCCTGCGCATTACACACCACAGGAAGCTCGTTAAATATTTATTTGATGAATCAATCAACTCGGTGGTGGTCATTCGTTGCTCATACCCTGTTAGATGCAGCAAGGGATGCTCAGAATGAGTCAGACAGGGCTCCTGAAGTGGGCGCCGTGGCTGGGAAATCAGCAATAAAACATGCCAAGCACAATGGAATGCTACGCTGCGGGAAAAGAAGGAGTTCTTAACCATTTAGATGGAACGGGAGAGCATGATGCTGAGCGAAACAAGCCAGGCAGAGAAAGATAGATATCACCTGATCTCACTCATTTGTGGAATATAACGAACAACATAAACTGATGAACAAAAACAGACCCAGAGACAGGGAAGCATCGATCAGACTGTCAAAACTCAGAGGGAAGGTGGGGGAGGGTGGGGGGAAGGGGGAGAGGTCAATCAAAGGACTTCTATGCATGCATATGGGCCTGACCAATGGACACAGACACCAGGGGGATGAAGGCATGAGTGGCGGGGGGAGGGGGGGGGCAATGGGGGGATAAGGACATATACGTAATACCTTAATCAATAAAGAAAAAAATAATAAAAAAGTAAGTAAATAAATAAAGAAATAAACCATGTCAAACCATCAGAGAACACGTGATTAAGGCCTAGCCTGGATGGTGTGCCAACTACACAGCAGAGAAGACAGGACTATTGGCCTGCAGCTGGACCCAGACCCAGCGATCCATTTTGTTTGCATTAAAATCATTTTTAAAGATTTTAAATGAACTTTTCAGCATTTAAAAATGAGGAGATTTCAGTGAAAACAATCCCTATTTCCACTGGAAAATGCAGGGAGCTCCTGCAATCGCTGGCGTGCGCTCTCCCGGGGCTGTGCGGGCCGCTGCTCCATCGAAGGCAGCGTGCGCTCCGTGGTACCACAGCCACGCACTGGCACAGCTGCCCGGCCCAGGATGGGCACTGAGATCGGGGTTATGGAAACGTGACAGTGAACGAGGATAACAGGGATCGAATGGAGAAGGCCGGGGAGCAGGCTGCCTTGCAGCCAGGCCTTTACCGCGGCGATCTGTACTCCACGGGCGGCAGCGGGCGTTCAGTAAGCCCTGTGAGCGTGGTCAGCGGACACGGGGAGACCCACTCACAGAGCAGAGGGGAGCGCGGGGAGTGGGCGGGGAGGGGAAAGCAGGGAGAAGGTTGGAGCCAGCCAAACTACGAGAGGAATGGAAAACACGGCCGAGGAGCCTGGGCCCGATGCAGTGAGCAGGGGCATGCAGGGTGGCAAGGAGAGAAGATGGGTGGAGGCAGTTAGGAGCAGCTGCACTGGAGGCCCGAGGCCCGGTGAGCCTGGACTGCAGGGCGGGGACGCAGGGGAACATGTACAACGTGAAATAAGAACGGGTACCAGTAGGTAAGGAGAGAAGCCGGAACTCTCGTGGTAATATAATGTTTTTAGGCCCGGCCGGCATGGCCCAGGGGGTGAGCCTCAACCTATGAACCAGGAGGTCACAGTTCGATTCCAGGTCAGGGCACATGCCCGGGTTGCGGGCTCGATCCCCAGTGGGGGGTGTGCAGGAGGCAGCTCATGATTGATGTTCCTCTCTTTCTCTCCCTCTTCCTTCCTCTCAGAAATCAATAAAAACATTTAAAAACTAAAGTTTTTAGAACAATACCACTGCCATTCGCTGGTTAGGTGCCTGCTATGCCTTAGGGACCATGCGCTTTGCATAGCGGATCCTAGGGAGTCCTCACAAGTCTAGGGAGCAGGCATTGTTCTCCTTCCCAGCATCACCACTGTAACTAAGGCAACGAAAGTCACATGCCAGTGAATGGTGGGTTTGGGGTTTGAGCCAGATCCAAAGCAGCATGGGAAGGGAGGCTGGTGGATGGGGTGTGGGGAGAGAGGCTGGTGGATGGGCCTGGGAGGGAGGCTGGTGGATAAGCCTGGGAGGGAGGCTGGTGGACGGGCTATGGGGAGGGAGGCTAGTGGATGGGCCTGGGAGGGAGGCTGGTGGATAAGCCTGGGAAGGGAGGCTGGTGGACAGGGTGTGGGGAGGGAGGCTGGTAGATAAGCCTGAGAGGGAGGCTGGTGGATGGGGTGTGGGGAGGGAGGCTAGTGGACGGGGTATGGGGAGGGAGGCTAGTGGATGGGCCTGGGAAGGGAGGCTGGTGGACAGGGTGTGGGGAGGGAGGCTGGTGGACAGGGTGTGGGGAGGGAGGCTGGTGGACGGGGTATGGGGAGGGAGGCTAGTGGACGGGCCTGGGAGGGAGGCTGCTGGACGGGCCTGGGAGCTCTATTCGTGTGGAGCTGGAGATGACAGCTGCGCAGGTACACGTACAGGAGAGGCACCGCGGGGCAGGGCGGGGCCTCGCTTCGGATTGAAAGAGTCCCGCTCTGTGCAGCACCTCTGCCAGAGCAGCCCAGGTCTCAGCTCTGACGGCAGCTGTCTGCATGGAGCTGGGCACTGAGGGCGCGGGGCTGCGCCGGGGCTCAGGGAGGGGTTCGTCACACAGCTACTGGTCATCAACATGCCCAGAGGTCTGTCTGCACAGCTGACTCTTCTACCCACAGAGCGAAGAGCCGTGTCGCAAAGGAAACCAATAAACGGACCTAAGTGTCTGGGGTGCAGAAGGAGCTCCTCGGCCGTGGTCCCCACAGCTCGGCTGCTCGCTAGCACCACCCGGGAAGCTGAAAACCTCCCTGGCCAGGCCACACCCAAGACGCCTGCCATCGGACTCCTGGGGTGTGGCCTGGCTAGGGTTTTATAGGGCTCTCCACCAACTCCAGAGGGCAGCCAAGCTTGAGAACCACTATCCACGCCCCCCCCCCCCCAAGGGCAAAGTACCCACAAAACACCTGGGCAGTATCGCGTCCAGCGACCGACACTCCTGGATGCCCAGGGACAGGGCAGCGCACCCCAAGCCCATTCAGGGGTGCAGCATGAGGCTGTCAGTGCTGCCGTCTGAGAAAAGCCCATCAGGAAACCCAGACAGCTCGGGGCAGACGCAGGAATCGGCGGCCGGGAGCACGGCTGTGGGCAGGGAAGAGGGAAGGCAGAACACGGCACTCCATGAACCTCATCCAGGCTCTCAAGAAATGTGCTTCTGTAGGAGTTCGTTGCTTAAACAGAAACACACCAGCGCACCTTATGCCGAGATGCTTCCGTAAAAGGACGCGGGGGATCCCATAATGCGCTCATCAGTATCAGCGCGGGCCTCAATAAAACTGAGCTCCGACTCCACTGCTGCTCCCGCTCCAGTGACTCAGTGACGGAGACTCCGGCGACAGACGTCGTTAAAGGCAAAAAATCTACAAAAATGCTCCACTGCTGCTCCCGCTCCAGTGACTCAGTGACGGAGACTCCGGCGACAGACGTCGTTAAAGGCAAAAAATCTACAAAAATGCGTCTGCGAATAGTTCTATCATGAAAAAGCCATTGACCCATTACTTCACGGCTTAGAAATTACAGTGAATTAGGCCGCTGGCCCTTGTCAGACTCCTGATGCACGTCAGGTGCGATGCCAAGAAATTCCAGGGCAGGAGCGACGGGACTTGGCTCTGGAAAGAAAACACCATCTTTCTGGGAGACGGAGCACCAGCACCGTGCAGACGCAGCTCCTGGGGAGGCTCTAGGACCCAAGACTCCGGCCGAGCGCGATTTGGTGGTCGTGAGGGACTTGGAAAAGGAAGTCAGACTCAGAAAGGTGGATGTTACATTGAGGAAGCGACCCAACGAAGGGTGACCTCATAGGGTAGTCAGCGCCACATTCAGTATTTGCAGGAAAAGATGTCAGTGGCAGACATTAGGTTTCTCTTTTCTTTACCATTCCTAGGCAGACCTAAAGTCCTTCCATAGAGTGCCGCCCTCTTTCTACGGACTGTTACAGAACTGCATCAGCACACACCAACCACAGCAGTCTACCTGAAGAAATCCGTGGGGTGATACTAGAAAATTCTTTGCATCAGGCTTCTAAGAAGCCTGGGTCCCTTTGATTATCTGGATGTGGCCCCAGGAACCCAGACCGCCTTGAGGACTAGCGGCCCTGGATGGGGAAACAAGCTCAGCCTAGTCCCCCATGGTCTCAGGCCGCTGTACGAGGATGGCTCAGAGCTCATGTCTACCCTGGTTCACTTTCTAAAGAAAAAATCAAAAAAAAAATCTCTATGACATTTTCAAAAAATTCTGTCAGTGAATGAGAACAGACTATCAAGCTGTGCAGTAATTTCTGGACGACTCCATCTTCTGGAACATAGCTCAGCAATGGAAATAAATTAACAGGGAAAACCACACACACACACACACACACACACACACACACACACCACACTCACACACACACACCCTCACACCTCCGGACTAGCTGGCTGGCAGCACAGCCTCGGCAGTATTCGCATTTTTGCTTTATTCCCTAAGAGTAGTAACAGGCCTTGGGGTCATTGTTTTGAGCTGGCTCCTGCTTTCATTTACATACGATTTGGCTTTCTTTTTAAAAACCCTTGGATAGCCTGCCCTCTCAGACTAGGTTGGATTAAAAGTGAGAGCGAAGGGCACGCCAGGGACAGGCACCCCTGAGCGCCTTGGGGTGGGGGACAGGGAGACGAGCAACCACCACCACCACCTCTTAGCTACGACAGAGACATGCTCGGCCTCCCTCCCCCTTGTTTCTGGAACCATAGGTCCCCGCCTCCCACAAGGGACACCTACAGTTCTATCCTCTGGTTCCCAGGTCACCTTGGGGGGCGCTGGTCAGAGTAAAGAGAAGGGGTGGAACCCCATTTCTAGAAGGACTCCAGGGAGGGTGGGGTGATGGGGGAAGGGAGAGGGCATTAGAGAGGAAAGGAGGGAGAGAGAGAGGCTGTTTGTGGGAAGAACAGGCGATGAGATAAGCAGCAGCTAAGGTGCTGACTCCCGAAAGAGAGAGGGAAAGAGACTCCGTGTGGGGTCGGAGAAAGCATTCCCTCTTCTCCCCCATGCCCTCAAGACGAGCCCCAGGAAGACCCCCGGGGCTCCTCAGTGCTCTCTGGTCACCTGTGACCTGGGCTGCCTGTGACCTGGGCCGCTGCCGCTTCCAGATGGCCCAGGTCTGGCCAAGGACCGCCAGCGCCATGCGACGGTCCCTCAAACAGCCAAGCACCTGGTGCACTCAGAGCTCAGGTGACGGGGACGTTCACACGAGTGAGCACACCTCCCACGGCATCCGTTAAATGAGGGCTTGACTGCATCTAAATTCCTAGAAATGCGCAGCCACCTAAATGTCCTAAATCTGCTTCTGGGCCCGGATCGGACATCATAAACCGTATGGTGCTTGGGAAGGGCTTTGCCTTGGGGCAGAGGGCGCTAAGGCGGGGCCTGGCATCTAAGGTCCCAGGAAAGCAAAGCTTCACGGTCCAAAATGGGGACAGCTGGCCAGCGGGCGCTCTCACAGCTCAAGAGCCGCGAGTCCCACTGCCCGGGACAGACTGTCCCTGCGCTCGGGTGAGGAAGCGTGGACAGCTGCCCGGTCCTAGGCGCTCCGAGAAGATGATTAGCATTTATGATCGCCATCATTTTCACAGCATCATTCCCACACCCTCAGGGGGTGGCATTCTAGTCGCAGGGAGGACCAGACACCTTCTCAGAACCCCTTCCAAGTGCTTTCATGAAAACTTGAGAAACACCAGTAGACAGAGAGGCTCTTTCATTTGGAGAAGAGGAAGACGGCAGCCAGCGAGTCCCCCAGGGGTCACATGGAATCAGTTAGCAACCCCACAAACCACGCCCACCGAACCCCGGTGGGCCAGAAGTGTGGGGGCGGTTCTCCCTGCAAATTACAGCCACCACCAGCACGGCTGGCGAGGGAGGCCTGTCTGGCTCTCCTTGTCTCTGGAACATAACCCCACATCTGCTTCCAGGAGGCATGCTATTCCCACCAGGGCCTCCTCATGTCCATTGCCATGCGAGATGAAATGAAGTGACCTAAGCATCACGTCGCATGTTCACACGCGCCTCGAGATGCTTGGCCAGTCTCCCGGCCCGCGCCTCAGGGGGGCTCGGGGGCACACCCCGAGATCTATCTTTTCTCAGGGAGGGTGCCTCAGCAAAGGCCTGGGAGGAGGACGTTGGCTGGAACCAGTGACAACCTACAGGGCTTCAATTCTTTACGTGTGAAGCAACCGGAGAGGGAAAGCCCGACTGAACGTCACCCTGGGCTCCAGCTACAATCAAGACCCGTCAGAATGATTAACTATTTAGGCAGCTGGCCCTGCGAATCAGGAAGAAATGGGTTGGGATGTTGCAGTTACTAACGGTTCAAATATTGACAAACGCTACTTCTCAGGATCCTATTTCCAAAAAAGGAAAAAAGAAAGGAATAAACGAATATGTACTGGATGCTGGTGATGGTGTTCTCCGGCGAGGTTTCCTCCAAATAACCAGGGGAGGCGACCACTATTATTCCCATTGTACAGAAATTCAAGGTCAGGGAGGAGTGGATCGCCCAACATCACACACGGTTGACAAAGACGAAGGCCAGCTGTGAATGATGGAAATCCCCGCCCCTCCCCCCCCCCCCCCCCGGATGCTGGCATCCAATGTCTATGTGACATTGAAACTTACCTGTAGTGTCATCTACTGCTGTCTCTCCATCCCGTAGCACCCAAGCTGGCGTCCCTACTCTGTTTCCAAGCTGACCTGTGCTTTGGCCCCCAGGGTCCTGCCTGACTCCAGCCTGGGCCGTGCCGCCTGCTGCTCTGCCCCATTCGAGGGGCCACTCTCGTCCCACCCACACCGTTTGACCTCTGTGTGCCTGACACACAGACACTCAGCTTCCCCTTCCGAAACCCCCTCCTTCACGCCTCTTCTCCTTCCAGGTAAACTGTCCTGTTTCTCTTTCCTTTCACCCTTTCTGGAAACAATCTTCTACCCGCCTGGCTTCCACTTGACGTCCTCTCTCATGCTGTCGCCGGCCACATTCCAGTCTGTGACCTATTGTTTCGTGGAAACTGCCCTGGCAAAGGCCATACCCAATTTCATGAATTCCAAAAGTAATGGCCTCTTCTCAGACCTCACCCTTCACGACTCCTTTGAACATGTGGCCCTGGGAACTGCTCCCTCCTCCTTGAAACCTGGCTTCCCTGGAAAGACTTTCCTAATTCCGTTCCAGAATCTGCTGGCCCTCTCTCCTGCACCCTCTCTCCCCGCCCATCACTGAAATACTGGGGTTTCTCAAGGGACCATCTCTCTTTTCCCTTCTGTCCACAGACTTGTCTTCCCTCGTTCCTCTCCTCTCATCCTGGGCCCAGCTGCCGCCCGCACACCTGTGCTCCCAGCCACCGCTCCTCCGGAGCTCCACGGCAGTCTTTTCCAGTTGTGTCTGGATATCTCCGAAGATTCCTCAGGAAACGGGTCCAAACCAAACTCATTCCCCCCTTCCCCAACCCTCCCCTCCCCTGCAGCCTAATCCTTTTCCTTTCTTGGTAAATGGCGTTACCGTCTGCCTAGCAATCTCGGTGGTGAGGACCTCCGAATCTTCCTTACCTGAACTCCAAGTCCTGGTGTCTCCACCTCCTACGTGTCTTTCCAATTAATTCCCTTTTCTCTAGTGTCAGGAGTCCGGCTCTTTAGCATGTCACCTGGGTTAACACAACAGCCTCCCAAACAGTCTCCCTGACGCTAGTCTCTCATTTTCTAATCCATCCTCTGTATCGCCGCCGAGCCGGTCTTTGTAAAACAGGGTGTCCCTCTGCTTATACATTTTTAGGGGCTCCCCATGGGCGACAAGGTAAGGCATCGATGACCAACAGGCCCGAGTCCATCTTTCCAGTCTGAGCTTCCGGAACTTGCCTTCACTTTGCCCTCTCCATTTGCCCTCAACTGTGTTCATGCTTTGGTGCCACGAAGGTCCTTCTTCCTCTGGTCTCCCTGGTGAACTCCGATCCTCGTTCTTCAGGGCTCCCCTTCATACCCGGTCTCTTCCTCTTTCCCTAAGCACCCCACCCCTCGTCTTAAGGGAAGGCGTGTTCCCACATCTGTGTTCCCACACCTCCTTCAGCACAGGACGGACCACAGAGCTTTATAGGGTCATTTGCTGACTCACGGGCGCACCATGAACCCTTCAAAGGCAGAGAGTGCGTTACTCATTTTGTAGCACCAGTGCTTCGATCATAGATGATGCTCAATAAATCTGTGGCAAATGAACCTTTTCCTGTTTGTGGTATTCAAGTCAGCTGTAGCTTCATTATCACAACAATATGTGAAAACACATGTTACCTATCAACGAACACAGAGCAGCTCTTCGCAAAACCTATGGAGCTTGGATTCCTAGTAACATAGTTTTAAGTTCTGGAAGCTGTTAAAAGGGTGAACAATGCATTGCCTATAATGAGGATAATACAGCTGATTTACATTATGACTACCCTCCTTTAAAAACACTTGCTACACTGCGTTTTCTAGCATTCATCCATTCATTCGTTCATTCATTCATCTATCCATTCACTCCTTCATTCATCCATTCACCCCTCATTCACAACATACCTCCTTCAAAAAAGCATTTGAACGTCAACATTTTTGTTTGCTCATCTATCACACGCTCTGTGTGCCCACACGTCCTTCGTTGTCCCATCCGGCGCAGGTCGTGTGTGACTTCTGCAGGGAAAACTCTCCAAGTTCCTGAAGCTGACCAGTTTCAAGTCTCTATTATTTCTTGAAAGTAGAGATTTCTTTTTATTATGCCTTGAATCTGCCTCCTAACTAAACCCTTTTAAATCCAAAAAGCTAACGCAGTATTCTGTGCCCTAACATTTTCCGAGGACTAGGTCCCGCGGCAAACCTGGACCTCTCTATTCTGCAATGCCATTACCGCCTGTCAGCATGAATCCCCCGGGAAACAGGGGACAGAGCAGGCCCCAAAGCATGCACCTGGGCTAGCCCGGAAGATGCCCCCCGAATGTCCCTGATGAAGAACAGAACCTGTGACCTGGGGCTCGCTCCTCAGAGAGTCCCCGGGAGCTGCAGGTGGACTCACCTGGCGAGTTCTGGGGAGAGGACACGGGGGAGCCGCGCGGGGACTGACAGTAGCTGGGGTGGAGTAAGGCATGCGGAGGCACATAAGACATTATCTCTTCTTCAAACAAACTGGGGAGAAATAAGAAACAAAACGCGCACTTTAGCCAACGAGGTGGGGACAAGCCTTGTTTCCACGCTAAGACAGCCGCTCTCTCCTCCTGGCCCGCCCCGCCCGCGGCCTCGTCCCCAGCCCACGGGGAGCGCTGTCCCTCTGCCCGCTGGCCAGTCCCCGCACAGGCTGGCGGCTGCGGCCGCTTCTGAGAAACCTGCGGCTACTTGCCTGGCTTCCCACCGCCTTCGGACAGTGTCGTTTCTGTTTTGCCTCGTTAATGTGTGAGTTTGCGTTCACATGTTTGTGTGCAAGAGCACCTGGGGGTTTAAATTTGGGAATAAGATGCCAACACAACAGACATCCTATTGAGAACCCCTCATGGATACATAAAGCACGTTTCACAGCTTCATCTTCGGAGCTCAGGACTTAAAAGGAGCGTTAAAAGCAAAAGAAAACAAAATAGCTCCTAAACAGCCAGCCCCCTCGCTGACTCTGGCTTTATAATGGTTTTCAAATGTGAGGGTTTTGATGTGAGAGTACCCAGTCCCGTATCGGCTGTTCCCACTAGTCTTCTAAAAGACAGTCAGCAGATATCTGCTTTCTTGGAATCCCATATCTTACATATTATGATAAGGAAAAGCAGAACTGATTGTACTAAAACTCCAACACTTAAAATAGAATGGAAACCATAAAGAGTTTTTAAATTAAGAGGTGGAAGCAGGTTTACTTTACACTTAGCCAAATCTAAGACCAGCTCCTTGTTTTCAGAAGATATTCAGAAAAAGGGGCGAGAGTTGAAACCTTGTAGGCGTTTTGCGGAAAAGCCTCCCCAGGCACTGCTTCTGAGCCCGGCAAGGCTGCCCCTCCTCCACACCCTCCGAGGCAGGCCGCGGAGTGATGCTGGAGGCCGGTTTGGGTTGCCATAACTGGAGGGGGGGGGGGGGATACTTTTGGTATCTGGTGGGTAGAGGGCAGGATGCTGATAAGCATCTCACAACGCACAGACTAGCTCCTGCAACAAAGGCATATCCGGCCCACAGCGGCAGCACTTGCGAGGCTGGGAAACCCGGGGTGGTAGCGGTGCAATGACAGCTCCATAGCCTTTCTGTCCTCCTCCATCCACATGCACACGCTTGCGAGACCGGCCACTGTAGCAAAGGCACTTTTAGACAGGATGCTTTTTAAAGGCATCTTCCCACTTTTAAACATAGAAGTCAGGAGGCTTGGAAACAGGAGCGGTAAGTAATCACATGCTCAATACCTAATTAAGCCCTGAAACGGTCATTTCTCTTTTCCAGTAAGTCAGTAGTCCTTGGAATAATGGGATTTTCAATTGAATCGCTAGTGAGAAGTCCCATGTAATGGTTGCTATCACAAAGTCCTAATTAAATTAACTGTAGAGTAGGGATTAGCACCCTCTCCTCAGACATCTACACCTGTGTTTTATTTTTACTTCACACATGCATGCATATGTGTAGATCTGTGTCTATGTATGAGTGTGTATATATATCTGCATGTGTGCAAGTGTGTATATGAAGTAGCTTTTGTTCTCCTCTTTCATGACCTTAATAGGAATCCTTCTATAGTTTTATATTTTGCAACACATAGGCATAGATAAAATATATATATATATATACATATACATATATATATATATATATGTATATGTATATATATATAGCTTTGCCTAAAGCACTGCTAAAAATTACAATAGCTCTATGTGCATAGCATCCTTGGACATTTTGTTCAACAATGTAATTCTGAGATTTGTCTGTGTTAATATATAAGGATGTAGTTTATTATTTTTACCTGCTAGGTAGCAGGTCATTCTATGAACAAAGCTTATTTATCCCTATATCCTCTGACAAATATTTACTTCTGTTGCTTGAGTTCCTATGAAATGTCTTTTGCTAGCCTTCACCCATCTTTCTTTCAAAATGACTTAAAGGCACTCTTTATGCACTTATGATATCACTTTTATGTGTTGTGACTATATTCTTCTAGTTTGTTACCTTTCTTTATGTCTTTATAGATGGTGTCATTCATTGTGTAAATTTTAAAATTCAAATGTAGCCAAATTTATCAATCATTTCCTATATGAACTCCAGCAGAGGTCTATTTTTTTTTTACATGAGTTGAATTAGTGAAAGAATATATGAATTAGAATAATCAATTACAGATGCAGCGAGGTCATTTAAGAACTCTCAGGTTTCATGATATCTATATTGGAAAATAGCCTTACACAGGTTTATTTTTTAATGGAATACTTTTCCCAGAGCTGTGTCATCTATCTCTATACTGCAGCCTGCTGATAATCAAGTCCATCTGACCAGGAGTGATTTCTCTTTTTAAGAAACAGACAAAGTATAAAAACAGGCAAAGTCTTCCCCTGTTAGCAACAAATCCGTTGCTTGAGTTCACAATTGCTATTTCAAGTTACTCAAACTCCAAAGTAAAATTAAAAATAAAGAACTAAGGATATCCCCAAAAGTTTCAGTAATCATTAAAGAACATTTATGAAGCAGCACAAGTAATACATTGTGCCATTATACTATTAAAATGATAAACACATCTGATCATCCAAATATTTCCAACCAAACTATGGTAGAAGCACCAGACTCCATATTAATTGACCAACTGTCTTCCTGACTGTCTGGCACAGTATATCCTGTTTTCAGAACACCATAAGCAAGGCTCACCCTCTGACCGAAAAGGAACCCCTCTACCATAGGTCTTATTCAGAATCAAGTGAAATGAAATCTTTATGGACAGTGAATATATCCCAATGAATTATGCTCCAAAAATCCAGTAAAGGAAACTAACGTTTTTAGCTTTAGTTTTTAAAATAGGGCAACTATCAAATAGGCAGTTAGATCTTGATCGGGTCAAGATCATTATGAATAACATGAATGAGAGAGTTAGCACTTTGGGATAAGTAAGATATTGACTGATGTGGCTCAGCATGATTTGCCCTTTAATTCTATGGAGGTCACATGGGTGGGGTGTCCCAACCACTGGGGGGAACAGGCATTGTTTTACTCTGGCCTCCTCCATTTGAAGGGTAATATTGAAAATGAAAAGGGCTTTGGAAACCAGGTGATTTTCCCTTGAAACTGCTCTAAAATTTAAGACCAAAGCTGCTCTAACCATCAGCAAAGAAAACACCATCAGTCGGTTTTATGAAGGGCTATCAAGTTGACAGTGAGTACCAGAGACCACATTTCAACTTGATCTGATTTCCCAGACCTAAACTCTCCAAACCATAAAGTAAATAAACAGTATTGAATCAGCAAAAGGGGACCGAGCCCATTTTACACACACACACAAAATCTGAAAGAAAATACAAATGTGACCTCTTCTATGCTGAAGGGGTAAGCTGTATCTACCCTTCTGCTCCATTCAGTGAATGGGACATGCCCTTCACTGGCCTCTGAGACCCGTCCCTGCTCTAATACCACCTCCTCTACCAGCAGGGCAAAAACAAAATCACACGCTCTGTGATGGGACAGGCAATCCGGAGTGAAGGGCCACTACACCAGCACCCACCTCTGCAAGGTGAGCCTTCCACAGGAACTCAAGAATCAAAGCTACCAGCACTGTCGAATTATTTCCTAAAATGATCCTGACACCTGGTAACAAGGCCCGTCCTAGTTCAGGAATGAGCGTCACCTACCTTAGCAGCATCACAAGGTCTGCATCACTGGAAAGGCGCACCAACCCCGGGGTCCCTTCCGTTCGAATAAACTGGATCTTCTCCCTGTTCAAGCAGAGAAATGGCTCACAATTTATGTAGTCAATTTTTGAGACATAACTCAGTACTTTAAGCACACCAATTTTTTAAATGATGATCACTCAGTTTTGGGGGATACCTGTTAGGTGGCAGCTATGGTATGACACCCTAGAAACACACACCCAAGGCAGAAGGCAACCTCACGGGGGTCAACATTACCCAGTCCTAATGCTGGAGAAGATTCTTTTATTGCCTGCTACTTTGCTGCCCAAGTCCTACTACAGGTCGTAGTAGTATCCAACCAAGAAAACGCAGCCCCTGCTTTGAGTTAAAGCCTGTTGTGGGCTTGAATCTAATCAACTGTAGATCATTCAGGCTGATTCCCTGTTATTTCAAATAGTGAGTGTGTAGGGATAGTCATTTATATTCCTGAGGGAAAACCTTCTACTCCAGGGGTCCTCAAACTTTTTAAACAGGGGGCCAGTTCACTGTCCCTCAGACTGTTGGAGGTCCTGACTATAGTTTAAAAAAAACAAACTATGAACAAATTCCTATGCGCACTGCAGGCCCGGGATGAGTCGGCTGCTAAGCAGGACAGGCAGCGCCACCCGGTGGGCCGGATAAATGTCCTCGGCGGGCCGCATGTGGCCCACAGGCCATAGTTTGAGGACCCCTGTTCTACACTAATAAAAGAGAAACATGCAAATAACCATCACTCCGCTATACCCACAACCAATCAGGAGCGAGTATGCAAATTAGCCCAACCAAGATGGCAGTGGCCACGGAGCTGGAGTGAGCAGGAGGCTTGGGTTGCCCTGTGCAATGGAGGAAACCAAGCTTCCCACCTGCCCTGGCCAGCCTTGGCTACAAAGTATCATATGTAGCCTTGCTCAAGGCTACAAAGTTTCAATTATAGAAGATAAATAAATCCCAGATACCTGCTTCCAGCCGGCCCTGGCCTCCACTCAAGGAGGCGCTGAAAAAAAAGAAAGAAAGAAAAAAAGGAGGGGCTGGCAGCTTGAATCGCTGGGGGGCGTGGCCAGCCTGAAAACATCCCTCAGCTCCTCACCCAGGCTGGCCACACTCCCATGGGGTGAGGGTCCCCACTGGGGGGCTTGGCCAGCCTGCAAACATCCACCAGCCCCTCACCCATTCTAGCCAGGCACCCCAGTGGGGACCCCCACCCTGAAGGGAGTGTGGCCAGCCTGAAAACAGCCCTCAGTCCCTCACCCCGTCAGTGAGGGTCAGTTGGAGGTGATCAGGACAGCAGGGGGGCAGTTGAGGGCAAGTAGGCCAGTGGGGAGGGGAGGTGGGGGTGAGCAGGCCAGCAGGGGGGGCAGTTGAGGATGAGCAGACCGGCAGGGGAGGCAGTTGGGAGCGAGCACACTGGCACGGGAGGCAGTTGGGGGTGATCAGGCTGGTGGGGGGCAGTTGGGGGCGAGCAGGCCGGCAAGCAGAGTGGTTAGGGGCAATCAAGCAGGCAGGCAGGCAGGTGAGCAGTTAGGAGCCAGCAGTCCCGGATTGCAAGAGGAATGTCCGACTGCCAGTTTAGGCCCAATCCCTGTAAACCAGCAGTAGGACATCCTTTGAGGGGTCCCAGATTGGAGAGGATGCAGGCTGGGCTGAGGGACACCCACCCCGGTGCACGAATTTCATGCACTGGGCCTCTAGTTAAATTATATGTGATGAGCACATTCTTACTTGGAAGCAGGTAGCATCTATGCATTATATATTCAATATAAGAGCAGATGATTCTTTCAAATAATTGAAAATGTGAGACACTTTCAGTTACTATAGTTGGAGAGACAGATTCTGTGTCTACCTGTGTAAAGGCACACACACTTATACAAACTCATATCCAACACCACAATGTGCTCTATTCTACCATCATTCTATTACAGATACATGTGATAACATCAGTTGTTTTGTTTGTTTGTTTCATGAATCATGTTACTATTTCCAATTCTTGATATTAATACAATTTTAATAAAAATTTTCCTAGTTGTATCCCCTGACTTACACCAGGCTATTTCACAGCAAACCATATTATTTTTTATGAAATGAGGGGGAAAAAACAAGAACATAAATTATGATACTGAAAGCATTACATTTGGTAGGGACATTGGGGCTCACATAAGCATGTCTTACTTTAAGGGCTAACGACAATGTATTCGGATTCCTGTATACCATACTATGAAAACAGCAAGTATTTAAGCATTTATTTAGATGTAAGTATTTATTTCTATTTAGTTCTTATCTATAGAGCATTTCGTTTCCCTTTTTACTATTTTAGTAAAATTCCACTGCAATTTACATTTCCAAATTCCAAATTCTCTTTTGAGCTACGTAGAGGCCTTAAGGCAATGAGGTGGAAGGCAAGGTTTAATTGTTGAGACAAAAAAAAAAAAAATTCCCTAATCACAGAAAGTCACTGGATTTTCTCTCAACCACACAGCTTGCTAGATAAACAGTTCAGTTCCTGGCTTCTTCTGGCTAGATCCATTTTACAGAACATGTTAGCATATGAAGCAGCTAACCTTCGGTATGGCCAATTTTGTCTGTCCTTCACTGCCAGTAGCCATATAGATATAGATATAGATATAGATATAGATATAGATATAGATATAGATATAGATATAGATATATAGATATAGATATAGATAATATAATGGCAGACATGTGTGTAAGAAAGCCCAGCTCTCTGCTTAACGCTATTTCAGTTTGGAGGCTCTAACCAATCAGAACATTTCCCCCAAGTGTTCAAATCACATGTCTAAAGCACAGGATGAAAACCGAGGCCCATTATCTGGTGAATGATTTTTTTGGGGGGTAGGGCGGGGGGAGGTAAGAAATATAAAAGTTGGTTTAAAAAAGCTAACAAGGAAAAGTTATGTTGGAGAAAAAATAAACAATAATTTCAACAAAGAAGTACTCTTTAAGGGCCAGTAACACTATACTTTGATCTTGAAGAATCAAAATCTATCTCCAACAAATACACAATTTATCTCCTCAGTCTATCATCACAGTGAACCAGGCAAACAGATCAAAATCAGAAAGCAAACGGGCTGAGCTCCCCCGCACTTCTCTGCCTGGAGGTACCAGAGTGGGTGGGGCCATGACAAGACTATTATGCTCTGGACTGTGGCTTGTGTGTTTCCTGTGAATAAGGAAAAGATCACAGTTCTGAATCACAAGGCTGACAGGGTGAGGAAAGAAAAGCCCAAGACACCAAAGGAAACATGCCAAGTGGGAAACTGTTCACCACTTCCCAGATATTAACTCTTAAGCAGTGAAGGTCACTCGTCTGATTCTTTAGGGAACAACAGAGGCAAGGCAGGCTGAGACTAGTGCCCTGCGGGACCAGCTAACTCATCACAGGGACAAGTTGTGGGTCATAGGCTTCCAGGAAGAAGACACCGGAGCATGTCATCTGATGTACATCAGACCACTACGTACTTTCTTATACTAATATTCATTCGTTCTCTCAGCATGCATTTTCTGAGTGCCTCCCATGTGCGAGGCGCAGTATCACACACCAGGAATCCAATACATGATAAGACACAGTCCCTTCCGCAAAGAATTCACGGCACTGTGAAAGAGATTTCTCTTTCAATGGGCAACTCATGAAAATACTTAGTTACTTTCAGCTAGCTGAACTCTGTTTAGGCCTGATGCCCACTCCTATTCTATAAACTCCTTCCTAAAGCCTTTTAGGGTAGAAACAAAGTAGGCATTGGTCAAGGGAACAGGTCAAGGCTGAGAACGAGACGGAAGTCAGCAGCTCTACTCAGAAATGTCACCAATCTTTTCTGAGAAATGAAAAAAAAAAATAATAATAAGGGAACTACTTTCTTGTCCTCTGGTATTTGACCAATGTTCTATAGGCCAGTATTTCTCACACTGGTGTTCTTGTCTACCAGAAATCTACAGACAAAATCTTGAGTTCTGGGACAATTAAAAAATGTTGTTTTTTCACTTTGATAATCAAAACTGCTGATACGGAGGGAAGCGTATTTGAGATAATCTCATGACGTTTATGACTGAACATTAAGGCCATGTGACTTTGCCTCCCATGTTCGCATTTACGAGACAGTTGCTGCCAAGTGATCAGAGATAAACTTCAAAGCATCAGGGCCAGGCCCCTAGGTCTGTGGCAAGGCCTTAATGGTAAATATGATGACAAGGACCCTTGTCTACCCTTCATGCACAATTCTTTCCCAATTGAAAACACCGAACTTTTCTTTTGCAGCCTTCATTTGCATAATGACAATGCTGCGGTAAAGCTAAGGAATGTATCTCCAAGTTGGCCATAGGCTAAGGAGAAGACAAAATAGATGGGTTTGAAAGGTAAATGAGGTATTTATACTAAATAAAACATAACAGATGTCACAATTCATTCTAAGAAAGAAGGTTTTACAATAGTTGATGACAGAGAAGTGGCAGCAGGATCATCACAGGGTACAGTTAAGGACGTACGTTGTCTTCCGCATTGTATCTAGGGGCACGCTATTGGATGAATCCGCTCATCAACACAATGAATTGGCAGACAAATGCGTCATTTGTTAGGAAGGAAAAGTGGTGACCACGGTAATGCCACAGATGCAGTGATGGACCATTAGATGCAAAATCACAGCCATCAAGGCAAACACAACTGAAACGAAAAGCACAAATGTATCTTTCCCCTGACAATGGCCCCAACGCTGGTGATTTGGCCTCTGAGAAACTAAGTCTTCTCTTTAAGTTCAAATGTGACTGATTTGTTAAGGTTTTACTTAATTTATATGTCTCTTGGTTTTATAGTTTACAAAAGTACAGAGATTAAAAAGGTTAGGGATATTTTACTTTGGCACACATTTATGTCTCATTAAAATAAAAGTGGTTCAAGTCGACATTGTAGATCTGCCATATTTCTTTTCCTTTTAGAGTGAGAAGTAACAGATTTGGCACCTAACAAATTTCCATGAGTTCACTCAGTGTCTGAAATAAACTAACAGGTTTGAGAGATATTGTTAAAGATACGCTCTTATTAGGGGGACGTTTGAAAGTTACATTAATGTATTTATTCAATTTTATTTCATCAGTGCACAGAGTTATGAGGACTCTGGTGGTCCTCTCATTTCTTTCTTTACTGCCTTCACCTTAAAGCCATGTTAGTGGCTTATAACGAGGACTAAGATTATATTCAAATAACCGTTTACCACGTGAACTTCTCCGCATGGCTGCTGCTCCTCTCTGTGCCCTTTGGGGTACATCCCGGCACTTCCTCCATCAAACTTTCCCACAGGGCCACACAGCTAGAACTTAAGTTCCTTTTGAAACATGAGTTTCTTGAGGGCAAAGCCCTTCCTTCCTCCTTTGCTTTTATGTTCCCCAAGTGCCTACCACGGGGCTGTGCACACAGCAGTGCTCAGGAAAATGCAAGCCAGGCACCAAATCCGTTAACCCCAAAAGGACCGGCTCAGCCCCAAACCAATTTCCCTGAGTCCACTCAGTGTCTGGAAGAAACTATCTGGCCATCGTTTGGTTGCTGTTGCTGTGGCAGAGAAAAAGAATCAGAAAGCGGACCTCAGATTATTAACTCAAACAGAGCCCCCTGAGGGTCGTGCAGAGACAGGCAAAGAAGCAATCCCTTCCAAAGAAAACTCACACCGGTGTGTACAAGGCTCAGCTGTCTAGTGAGAAAGTCGCTGGCAGCTGCTGTCTCTCCGATGCCCATAATAATTAGCCTTCTGCCACCACTTCCTCCAGCACAGAGAATCACCCCAGAGGAAAAACCCCAGCAGAAGATCATTTGAGGACAATAAACACAGTCTCAAGACCGGAATTCCCACAGAAAATACTCCCGCCGGAGCCAGCCAACATTTTGTTGAAGCTGAAGAAGGGCACAGGATCAGAAACGACCAGAAGCAGCAACGCGTCTAAACCGCAGAGCTCCGGGTTGCAGACTGCAGCACACACGGTTCCTGCAGACACGGCTCGGGAACACCTTCGAAAATACACGGGTTTTTAAAAACTCTCCGAGGGCAGTTTTAGAGAAATCCCCGGGACTTCTCCAATGGTGGATGCCAGGGAAGGAAAATCAGCACCGATCGGTTATCCACAGTCTTTACTGCAGTCACAGGGTCCAGTCTGACTTGTATGGAGCCGAGCAGTGACAGGACCAGCTTTCCTTTCTCCATCCTATTATAGAGGTTAGATTTGGAAATATTGGTCCATTATGGTCACAGGATACTTACGGACACACAGACGTGACATTAACCAGCCATGTTTTGGGGAAAATATTGGTTGTAAATGGATATGAATCAGTTCCTTGATAAGAATTTCAAGAGTTACTTAGAACTATTGGACAAGGAAACTAAGAACACAATGCATCTACAATTGCATCGAAGAATACCTAGGAATAGCCCAGCTTGCGTGGCTCAGGGGTTGAGCACTGACCTATGAACCAGGAGGTAATGGTTTGATTCCTGATCTGGGCACATGCCCGATTGTGTGCTCGATGCCCGGTTGTGTGCTCAATCCCCAGTGTGGGGTGTGCAGGAAACAGCTGATCAGTGATTCTCTCTCATCATTGATGTTTCTATCTCTCTCCCTTTCCCTTCCTCTCTGAAATCACTAAAAATACATTTTAAAAATACCTAGGAATAAATTTAACCAAGGATGTAAAAGACCTGTACTTGAAAAATTATAAGACCATAAAGGAACTGAAGATACAAATAACTGGAAGCAAACACTGCGTTCATGGATAGGAAGAATTAACATCATTAAAATGTCTATACTACCCAAAGCAATCTATAGATTGATTGCAACCCTTATCAAAATATCAATGGCATTTTTCACAGAACTAGAACAAATGACCCAAAAATGTATACGGAACCACAAAAGACCCCAAATAGCCATATCAATCTTGAGAAAGAAAAACCAAGTTGGAGATATCACGTTACCTGATATCAAACTATACTTCAAGGCCACTGTAATCAAAACAGCACAGTACTGGCATAAAAACAGACATACTGATCATTGGAATAGAATGGAGAGTCCTGAAATAAACCCATAAATTGGCCTATATGGTCAATTAATATATGACAAAGGAGGCAAGAATATACGGTGGGGTAAAATAAATCTAGTCAATAAATGATGTTGGGAAAATTGGAAAGATACATGCAAAAAAATGGAACTAGACTACCTTCATTTTAAAAAATCTTTATTGTTGAAAGTATTACATACGTCCTCTTTTTTCCCCCATTAACCCCTTCTAGCCAGCCCTAGCCCTTTGCCCCAGGCCTTCACCACGCCATTGTCTGTGTCCATGGGTTATGCATATATGCATACAAGTTCTTTGGTTGATCTCTTACCATCCACCCCTGCCTTCTCTCCTTCTTACACCATATACAAGTATAAACTAAAAATGCATTAAAGTCTTGAATGCAAGACTCAAAACCATAGAACTCCTATAAGAAAACATAGGCAGTAAAATCTCGGACATTTCTCATAGCAATATTTTTTCTGATACACCTCCTTGGGCCAGGGAAATACAGGAAAAAATAAACAAATGGGACCCCATCCAACTAAAAAGCTTTTGCACAGTGAAGGAAACCATCAACAAAACAAAAAGACAACCCACTGGATGGAAAAACATATTCACCAATGATACATCCAAAAACGGTTAATATCCAAAATTTATAAAGAGCTCATACAACTCAACAATCAAAACCCAAAAAATCCAATTGACAAATGGACAAAGGAGCTGAATAGACACTTCTCCAAAGAGGATATAATAATGGCCAACAGACCTATGAAAAGATGCTTGATGTCACTAATCATCAGAGAAATGCAAATTTAAAACACAATGAGATGTCACCTCACACCCATAAGAATGGCTATTATCAATAAATCAACAAACAACAAGTGTTGCTGAGGATGTGAAGAAAAGGGTAACCTTGTGCACTGTTGGGAATGCAGACTGGTGCGGCCCCTATAGAAAGCAGTATGGAGGGTCCTCAAAAACTTAAAAATGCAACTGCCTCATTACTCAATGATTCCACTTTTGGGGATATACAGAGTGTGGCAAAAGTAGGTTTACAGTTGTTCATATGGAAAATAACAAATGAATAATACAAGAATAAACTGTTTGCATACTCACAACTGTAAACCTACTTTTGCCACACCCTGTATATCCAGAGAAACCCCAAACAGTAATTCGAACGAATATACTATGTGTTCACTGCAGCATTATTTACAGTAGCCAAGCTATGGAAGCAACCCAGGTGCCCATCAACAGACACGTGCATCAAGAAGAGGTGGTACATATACACAATGGAATAGTATTCTCCATAGAAAAGAATGAAATCTTCTCCTTTGTGATAGCATGGATGGACCTAGACGGTATTATGCTAGGTAAAGTCTGTCAGTCAGAGAAAGACAAATGCCATACCATTTCACTTATCGTGGGATCTAAAGAACAAAATGAGCAAATAAACAAAATAGAAAGAACTTATAGACACAGAGAGCAGAGCGATGGTTGCTGGAGGGGAGAGGTGGGTGGAAAAGATGAAGGGATTAAGAAGTACAGATTGGTAGCTGCAAAATAGTCATGGGATGTAAAGTACAGCATAGGGAATATAATCAATAATATTGTAATAACTATGTACTGTGCCAGGTGGGTACTGAACATATTGGGGGGAACACTTTGTAGAGTATGTGATTGTCTAACCACTAGGCTGTACACCTGAAGCACTGAATGTAAACTATAATTAAAAAATAAAATTGAAACATGAAGAGTTACTTAACTCTCTTTGCTGGCTTCCTCATTTTGAAATAAACCTAATTATAGTGCCTGACTCAAAGGGTTGTTTGTGGGAAGGATTAAATGAATGAATGAAAATAAAATACCTAGCATGGAACCTATTTCATGGTGGCACTGAATAATTTTTAGCTATTGTGTATATTATTAAGTAGGCCTCAGAATTATTTATTCATTTTTCAATAGCCAGTAAGATTTATTGAAAACAGGACCAGATTAGAAGCCTTGTAACTGACACCTTTTTCTGTTTCTGTAGGTGGCTTTACCCATGCTGTTTGTCTTATTCATTCCATAAATATTTGTTGAGTACGTTTATGATATGCAGTCGACAGAATGACGGGCTCTCTATGAAACTGAAATAACTCTGTATCAGAGTTAACAAATACGAAAGCTTTACATTTCTCATAATTCAATAGCTAGTGGGAAACATTATCAATAAAGAAGAGCCATTTTGAACTCTAACAGTGGAGTTTAGTTATTACACACAAGAATCTGGTTATAAGACACCTTACCCTAAGACATTCCAAGAGCTTGAACCTAAGTCCATCATTATTCTGAGGAATGAATATCAAGGGTATACTAGAACGTATAACTAGAGAATTTTATTTTCTTACGAATTATACTATTTTATGTATTTGATAACAGGTGTTTTAAAGAAAATATATTGAGGAATTGAAACTGTTTTATCTCCTGTAGTTTTATTTTAAAATAACCATATATATATATTAAAAAACAAACAAATTAGTTAATATGAAGCAATTAGGATGGGCAAGCCAGGAAAAAGTATGTAAAGGGACAGATAAGGATATGGCAGTGTTTTCTAAACAGGAATAAAAAAATGTCAAGGCAAGGACAAAAAAACCTCGAAGTACCAATTTCCGGAAAAGAATACTATAAAAACTAGTGGTTTCCCACATTTTTGTAATCATTATTTAGAAGACTTAAAAAAAAAACCACCTCCACCCACAACAGAAAGGAAACATAAAATGCTTTGGAAAACCTAGACAAGAAATGCTGAGTTCTTAAATAAACAAGAAAATTTTATTGTAAGAAATAAAAGGGTTCAATACACAAAAAATGTTATAGAAAATAGAAAAGTGTGTTTTAATTGTATCCAAAGTAAATATAAGAAACACTCCCCATGAAAATCCCAATGTATTATTATTTTAAATATGCTTTCATTGCTTTTCAGAGAGAGAGGAAGGAGAGGGAGAGAAACATCGATCGGTTGCCTCTCGCATGCACACCCCTATCAGGGATCAAGCCTGCAACCTGAGTACGTGCCCTGATGGGTAATCGAATCTATGACCTTTCGGTCCACAGGACAATGCTCAACCAACTGAGCCACACTGACCAGGGCTAAGTCTCTATGTATTTTAAAAGTTGAGAACAGTATTCAAAAGTTCATCTCAATATGCAAAATAACGCTGTCCAGTCAAGATGGCAGGCAGCACAGGTAGGTGCATGCTCCCATCCTCCCACAAGCACATCCAGGTACAGCTAGTCTACAGAACAGCCACGCTTCAGAATCGCCTGAGGCCCAGCGAGCACAAGTCCTAGAGCTGAGGATGTGGAGAGGCAGCCACTTCGAGGCTGATGCAAGCAGGCTGATCCTACACCCACGTGTGGGGGATAAAAATTGGGAGGGATGTCTTGGCTGAGGAGGTCTCCCCTGGAGAGCAAAGGGTCCCAGCCCCACACCAGGCCCCCCAGCCCAGGGTTCAAGTGCTGGGAGGAGAAGGCCCTATAACTTCTGGCTGTGGAAATCAGCAGGGATTGTGACTGAGTGAGATGCAGGGTGGGGGTGGGGGGTTAGGGTGGGGGTGTCTTCTGGAGTCTCAGGCAGTTCCTCTTAAAGGGCCTGCCCAAGGACTTACTCAGACCTGCTCCCTCTGGGTCCTATGAGGGTTAAAAAGATGAATAAGATGTTGACCTTGATTTCATGTAGCTTGCACTTGATTTGGAATATAAATACGTAAGAATCAATATGTTAGGGGGAAAAAAAACAAGATATTTTAAAACACTTTAAGCACAGTTGGTATACTGTTATGCCATTTCTACGATAAATTATCAAAGTCAGACACATAAGGCACCTGATTTTTAATATAATGACACCCTTCCGAGTCTGCAAGGATGTTTTCAGTAAAATGTGTCCCAAGGAACTGATAGCAATAACTAATTCAATGCGGTACATTAAAGAATATCCCCATTTTATGTAGGATGATGTGTATGAACAAGGAGATTTTAATTTTAGGTTAGTTCCAAATACACTGCTTGCTACATTCTGGTTTAGGAGGAATCATTCATAAGCAAAACAGGAAGAAGAAAAAAACAAGTAAAGAGGTGTAGCTACTTGAATTTCTCAAGTGCAACATGGCATTATGGGGGAAACACGGAGGGATGTTTTCCCTCTCGGGGCCGTGCCACAATGAGGGGGCAGCACGCTGGGAACCCTTGCTCAGGACATGCATAGACGGTCCGTGGTCCCCTTTGACACAGGGTCGCTCAGTGCCTCTATCCCACGCAGGAATCTCTTATCACAAACATCACTGGAGCACGAGGTGCAAGAACCCAGCTGCTCCCCACACCTGGGGCCCAGGAATGCTTCTTGCGGTGCAGTTTCTCACCATCCGAACAGAACAGACAGACAGCTGCCCCAATATGTTGTCATGACAAGCAAAACGCTGAACTACCCGAAGCTCTTCAGAAAGAGCAGGCACGGTGCCACGCCCCGTGTAAGAACAGCACTGCCTTGCTGCCTTACGTCCCTCTTCCTCTCCTGTCACCGCTGCAGTCCTTTTTAAAATTTAAAAAAATATATGTTTATTGATTTCAGAGAGGAAGGGAGAGGGAGAGAGAAATAGAAATGTCAGTGATGAGAGAGGATCCCTGATCGGTTGCCTCCTGCACAACCCACACTGGGAATTGAGACCACAACCCGGGCATGTGCCTTGATGGGGAATCAAACCGTGACCTCCTGGTTCATAGGTTGATGCTCAACCACTGAGCCACACCAGCTGGGCACGACTGCAGGCCCTTTCCATGGCTGACTTCTGTAAACAACTTGGGAATGTGTAAGTGGAAACTTATTCCAAAATGGGTCTCGGAATAGGATGGAAACTTACTTCAAAACCTACCCAATCATTTCTCAGCAACTGGTTATCATGTAAGATCTACCCTAGAAGAAAGGTTGTCATGAAAAACTAAACATTTTCAGCAAACTTTAGGAGATTAGAGACTTCTAAGACTCTAAAAAGCTGGAAAAAAATAAAATGGGAAGCTACCAATGGGACCTGCAGCTCTTCCCTCTGTTAGGACCTGTTACGGTTCTGTAAGAAATTAAAGAATAATGACAGGCCCAGCCGAGGTGGCTCAGGGGTTGAGCATCAACCTATGAACCAGGAGGTAAGAGTTTGATTCCCAGTCAGGCCATGAATCTGGGTTTGCAGGCTCGATCCCTAGTGTGGGGTGTGCAGGAGGCAGCCAATCAATGATGCTCTCTAACCATCGATGTTTCTAGCTCTCTCCCCCACTCCCTTTCTTTCTCTTTGAAATCAATAAAAATATATTTAAAAAACATAATAAAATTAAATAAAAGGAATAATGACAATGTTAGATGCCTTGTTCAGGTAGATCAAATCATCTGATTTCCCCAACAGTGGAGATTTGAAGAGATGTTAAGCTGATGTACATAATAATGTGGAGAACAGAGCAATAGGAAAAAATTTACTACTGAGTTTCTGCTTCCTTGTTCTTGTGTGTGTGTGTGTGTGCTTTCAAAAGAACAGATCTTGACGAGAAGAGTGTGAGAGGATGTGTGTGTGTGTGTGTGTGTCAGGGCTGGAGTTGGTAGGAAAGAGAGAAAACAGGAGTTCTCCTTATTCAGGGATTAGCTAAAGAGGAGAATTTTGTTGTTTGTTCCTTTTGCTTTGTGGCCCAGAATCTGTACTATCTCTCATTAGACAACTGAGGAGCTCATTTCTCAGTTTTATTAACTAGGCCTTCTTACACAAGACTCTCGGTGTACCATGAACTGCTGAGTGGGTGCCACAGTATACAAACGCACAGAATGGTAATGTGTGTGGTTTGGGTGATTTTGGTGGGATTTAGAGCAGCACGCTTGTGAAGCTGGGGAAGTACTCAGACTGGAGTTAGAGGTCACCTAATGGGAAACTGGGATTTCTGTGTAAGCAGCCGCTGCGGTGACAGACTTGACCTTTAGAAGGTGATGACAAGCTTAGAGATGTGACAGCGGTGGGTGGGGAGGGCGAAATGAGTGGAGTCTAAAGGTGCAAACTTCAGTGGTAAAGGAAACAAGTCCCGGGGACGTGAGAGACAGCCTGGTGACCTCAGTTCAGCGACTGTCAACCTTTCCCAGCTCAGGGCACATAAATTTAGTACTAAAAGTCTGAAGCACACCAAGAAATACATTTTTTGCTGATCTGACAAAATAAATTGGAATAATTTTAATTTATTCACAATGGACAGATATTGTTGTGCTGGGTGTTGTCACTTTTTTTTTTAAATAAGAGAGATCCTCTATCTATCTATCTATCTATCTATCTATCTTGGTTAATCCTCACCCAAGGTTATTTTCCCATTGATTTTTAGAGAGAGTGGAAGGGGAGCGAGAGACAGAAAGAAACATCAGTGTGGGAGAGACACATCAATTGGTTGACTCCTGCACACACCCTGACCAGGGCCAGGGAACCTGCAACCCAGATACATGCCCTTGATCAGCATCGAACCCAGGACCCTTCGTCCATGGGCTGATGCTCTATCCACTGAGCCACAACAACTAGGGCTGTTGTCACCTTCATTTGACAATCTAAGGGAAAAGAGGTCAGTGCCCCTGGCTAAATAGTACTGCATGCACACTGGTTGAAAATTGCTACTGCAGTTAATACCCTGTTGCTTATTTGGAAGTTGCTAGCAGAGTAGATCTTAAAACTCTCATCACAAGAAAAAATTCTATAACTATGTTTGGTGACAGATGTTAACTAGACTTATTGCAGTAATCATTTTACAGTCTATGCAAATATCAAATCCTTATGTTGAACACCTAAAATGAATATAATGTTACATGTCAGAAATACCTCAGGAAAAAAAGAGACAGACTGAGAACATCATAAGAATATTTTGGCAATTTGTTTTCAAATAAACAATATATATGTGTGTGGGTATACATATACTAGAGGCCCGATGCATGAAGATTCATGCAAGAATGGGCCTTCCTTCCCCTGGCTGCCAGCACCGCCTTTGTTCTGGCCAGAGCTGCCTTTCTACCTTCCCACACTGCCCAGAGGCCCAGAGCAGCTGGGGCAGTGCAGAACGCCTGTGTTGTTACCATGGTGACAATGCAAGTGTCCCGCCCCACCCCCAGATGCTCAGCATCTATGTATGCAAATTAACCCACCATCTTTGTTGGGTTAATTTGCATACTCACTCCTGACTGGCTAGTGGGCATCGCAAAGGTACAATTTGCATCTTACTCTTTTATTAGTGTAGATGTGACACACACACACACACATTCACTATATGCAAAATGCTACTCTAGATATTTGAGCATAAGAAGAGAAATAATGATGATTTGAATAACATCCTTATTTGTAAGGAGCTTAAAATGGAATTGAAAATAAAGCATAAAGACTCAAAAGTCTAATTAAAGCACAGAAGTCATATAACCAAAATAGTATGAAGGATAACTTGATATATTACATGATTCCATATCAAGTTAAGTGTCTAGACCATAGCTTATTAAACCTGGCAGAGCCAGTGTAATGACAGAGAGAGGTTTTAAGAAGTAAGTGCTGAGCTCTACCCCAGACCTCCGGAATGAAACTTGTGGGCAGGGCGTGGAAGATGAGGGGGTTCAAATTCAGAGAAGGGAGAGGAGTTGGGGGCGATGAGACCTGGCCTCTTGTACTTCATAAAGCTCCCTGGATGATCCGGATGAAAACGGTCTGGCACAGCCACGTAGAGTTGTACTTGAGCGTCACTGTGGCTCAGGATGGCACCCTGAGGCAGACCTATTCCTACCAGTGAACGTGGCGTGTAAACCCCATGGGCTTGGAGTTCTGGCAGACTGTCCACGTTCACGCTCACATTTCCACCTCCCCAGGGACACAGAAAATCTGGCCGCGCTCCTGAGAGGGAGCGTACCCAGGGAGGGGCGGGTGGCACTGGGTTCCTAAGGCAAGGTCTTTCCTGCCCAACGCAGATGAAGAGGAAAATCCCGCCAGGGAAAAGGAGCGGCATGTTTTCAGGAAAGTACCAACGGGCTTGAAGCCAGAGGCCTGGAAGGCCTCTTTAGAAGAAAGGGTTCGTGCAGGGGAATGCGGGACTGTAGACGGTATCAGGTTCCCTCCTCCAGTGCCCCTGTGTTTTTATTATGGAAAAATTCGAATACCAGGTCTAGGGTTTTCTGGATCTCAATTCAATACGCTCTGTGTTACTTTTGTTTTCTCAAGCTACTCAAAAAGGTCCGTGTCTTGTTATTTTCATTATAATCTGCACATCTAGGGGGCATTCTTGGCTGTGAATTTTTGTGGCGTGTTTTCTTCATATTCTTTAAAGAAGGTTCTAGGTTCTTTAGTCAGTTTTATTCCATCCTTGTACTTAATAGAGAAAAGCCAGGACCGCAGTGACCTGGTGGTGACGACCTAAAGTGTCCGTGCACGAGATGCCCCCGGTCAGTAGGCCAGTAAGAAAGGGTCCATTTCTGAGACGATGAGCATTGTTCTGGAAGGTTTAAACCTGGGGCGTACGCACCTGCACCAAACGCCAATGTCATGGTTACCTGAGTGAGTGGTTCCTGGTGAGATCAGGCTGACGTTCCTGTAGAATTTCAAAGATATTGGGTTGGCGCAGAAATGCAACAATCTTGTCATTGTAAGCTGAAAAATCAGAGAACAGGACAACATTTACAGACAACCCGTTATTAGTTTTGTGCATATGAACACAAACTTTTAAAAAAATCTCTTTTTGTGGTTCATATTCCTGGCACTCAAGCCACTACAGACACTTAAATTCCCCTCTGTGTCTATGCTGTTATGAACATTGGACTTAGATCTACCCGGTGTGACGTTCTTTACCATTCATTACACTCACTTGATGAGTCATATTTGTCATCAAATAGCAAGGTGAGATCACCAGGTTTCTCTATATTGATCATTTCAATCTACCGCTTATCAAAATCAACTTCCTAAGTAACTTTTAGAAATAGAAGACTATTTTCCGATTACATAGGAGCCATGCAGCGAGGTGAAGAGGCAGAACAGGTCCCCAAAATGCAACGGTCACCAGCAACAGCTACTACCAAAATGCAGAGAATAAGCCATCCCCAAATTCTATGTGGAAATAGATGCCATCAAGCCACACATAGCTCTTTACCGAACCAACTACATCAACACGTACATCACAATCAGCAACATCAACTATTTGTTAAGAGAAAAGTGTATCTTAGCCAAGGTTGCCCACTGCCCACAGAAATTTAAAAATAGTTACTTAAAATTGATTAAGAGCTTTTGCCATGCCTCTTTTTATCAAGAAAACTACTTTTTTTTTTTTTTTACTTAAGATGATTGATCTTGATTACATTTATTTATAATCAGGAATATAGATATATTTAAATCACAGAACTGAGTGTCTGAATTCTCAAACATCAGAAATCCTTAACAACTTATTTTTCTTTGACTTCAACAATCTAATGCAATAGCTCTACTCAGAAAAGGTAGAGCGTGGCATTAAAAAAATCTCCTCCCAGAGGATTTTACAAGACCTAAGTGCTCTGGGATTCAGATCAATTTCTTGAGGATGACGCGTAGAGTTCCGGAGTCCAGGGCAAGAGCAGCGGGCAGGCAAGGGGGCAGTGCCAGCACAGCATGCATGGGACAGGCTGGCGCGAGAAGCCGGGGTGGAGATTTCTGGGAAGGGGTGCCATACCCACTGGAACCATGTCCTGGTACTGCGGCCTGCTGACGGTGTTGAACGTGCTGGACGGCCTGGGAAGGACGGGCGGCCCCGCGTGTCTCGAATCCTCTCCTACCTGCAGACACAAGCATCACTTAGGCTCTGCACCGAGACCTTGCGTGCTCGCTATCAGCACCTCAGCCACGTTCTTCTTTTTGCTCTTTTTTTGGTAAAGCCTCACCAGAGGATAGTTTTCCATTGTTTGTCGGGAGAGTGGAAGGGAGAGGGAAAGACAGAGAGAAACATCCATGTGAGAGAAACACATTGATTGGCTGACTCCTGTACACGCCCCGACCAGGCCCCGGGCGAGGGAAGAAACAAACCCTTGACCAGAATCGAACCCAGGACCCTTTGGTCCGCAGGCCAACGCTCTATCTACTGAGCCAAACCAGCTAGGGCGACGAGCATTGGTAGATACCAAATGATCAGAAGGGATGCCAGCGGGGGAGCTGGCACACGATCCCCGAAAGCTCTGCTTTAGTTGCCGAACTGAGTGTGTGTGTGTGTGGGGGGGGGGGGCGCGGGACACCCGGGTCCTTGAGAGGGGTAGGGGCAGTGACTGCCCCTCTCAAGGGGTAGCTCCATACGCTCACAGTGACAGGGGCTGCAGGAGCTCAACAGCACACCCGCTCAGCAGGGGGGACTTCCGCCTGACAGAACTCAAACCTGCCCTGGGACACGCAGGGGAAGACCCGCGTGGGACAAACACATCCCTTTGGCCGGCGGTCAGGGAATCCTGCCTCCCAGGGGAGGGGCCGAAGGGCGGCCGTCTCCGCGTGGGCTCCGGAGCTGGTGGATTATCTGCTCAGGAGCAATTCTGCTCGCCTGTTAGAGCGCCCGGCCCAACAGCTCTTGCTGGTTTGAACTTCCCACACACGGGGGAGCTAATCATAGCAGGTGTGGAGGAGCCAAATGGGGTTGCCCTGACCTGAATGCGCTATGGGGCCGGAGACAGATTCAGACACTCATTCACACCAGCAGACAAACAAAAAATATTCCGAAGAGGAAACGCCAACATGCCTTTCGCTCTGTGCGAGCATCCCCCACCCCGTTATCACAGGAGCCTTTTAAGACGACAGCGGAGCAGGAGCCTAAGAGAACGAAAGGCAAAATAACGCGCTGGATTTCTAAATCGGCACTTCTAAAACAGAGCCTCTCCTCCCACCCGTTCAAATCCGCACAAGCCTTTTACCATCTGGCATCCGTGTGGGGTTTGGGGAGGGCTTTTCTCAAGGCCCTGAAACTGGCAACATGTCCCCACCCTGGCCACCCCCCCGAGGATAGGCTCGCTGTCAGTGTCCAGCAGACGGCCCTCCTTGAGGCCTCCCTCCTCTCCACGACGCTGAGATGACGCATGAGCATCTCTGAGCTCCCACAGTTTGGGTGCGCATTTCTAACAGGTGATAAAGCGTTTCTCACTCGTGCTTTTTCATCTGTATTGGGCTTAGTTTCCTCCACTCTCTCCTTGATAAGAACACAGGTCGGGAACATATGTTATTGATGTGTATCGCTCAAACAAGCACCATGCGGCCACACGGCAGGTGCCGGGTCAGGGTCCGCCGGTGGATGGAAGAGATGCCCATCTCCCCGCCTGAGTGTTTGCTAAAGGAGCAGAGGAGCGGGGCTGGGAAGCCCGTCCTGTGACTGAATGGTTCTCACCCTGCCTCTCGGGAGCGGCTGGTCCCCGGCATGAATCCCCGCGACTCCGCGATGTGGGGAGACTCCGGGGTGAACTGCACCTCGTGTGTCAGTCACAGAGTTAGCGCTGCAGTCGCCCACGGACATGTTCCCTCCTGCCCGGATGCTGCTGCTGCCATTTCCCAGGACAGCGGAGGTCTCCTCCACACCCCGCCCATCCTTCCCACCCCTCTTCCCACCCCGAGGCCAGCCCGTGGGCGGCCCCGAGAGCTGCGCCTGCTGCTGCCTGACAGGTACCTTCCCTCGTGGTGCCAGGACACAGGTCCTCTCAAAGGCTGAACAAGGCGGGCTCAGTCCTTATGGGGTACCTCTCCCCACTGCTCAGTGTCCACCGAGGCAGAGAGCAATGGTCACTCAGATGTTAACGTGCCCCTTAGGGCTCCTCTCCCACCACGGGCTACTTCTAGATCGTGGAAACAGTCTAGCTCAGCGGTGGGCAAACTCATTAGTCCACAGAGCCAAATATCAACAGCACAACGATTGAAATTTCTTTTGAGAGCCAAATTTTTTAAACTTAAACCTCCTCTAACGCCACTTCTTCAAAATAGACTCGCCCAAGCTGTGGTACTTTATGGAAGAGCCACACTCCAGGGGCCAAAGAGCCGCCTGTGGCTCACGAGCCGCAGTTGGCCGACCACGGGTCCAGCTCATGGAAAGAAAACGTGAGTCCAGCTATTCATCTCACGCACGCAGTCCTGAGCAGCTGAGCAGTCAGCTTCGTGTGGTGAAGTTGAGATAAGACGGAGGCTCAAGTGCACTGGCCTCGGGGGCGAGTCAGGCCGCGCCCTAACTGTGCTCCACGTCCTGCACGGGTCCAAAGGTGAGAGTGCATCTGCCTGTCAGACGGACGCTGTGTGCATCGCCCACTTCACCACCAACGGCTTACAGGAGGGCAAGGTGAAGGTTTATTAGCTGCTCATAAAGCACAGACATTTCCGTGCCCACCACCTCCTGCAGTGGATTGTTTTTTATATGCACGTCTCGCGTACACGCCTGTGTCTGCGCTTGCAACCAGCACACACGCCGGGTGCACGAGAGCCAGCGTGGAAAGGATGAGGGGGAATTCCAGGGTGGAATTTCGATGTCTCAAGTCCAGTTACTCACTGCATTCATAATTGTTTCTTAAAATAGCAGCTGCGGAGGTATGTGGCTTGCAACACAATACTGAAAAGAGGGTATGCCGAGCCCTGTGGAAGAGGCGTGCAGGAAAACCATCTGAACTAAGCACGTCGAAGGGAATTATTAGGAACGATGCATACGCAGTGAGGGTATGTATTCAAAGCAGACGTCTGGGTAAGGAGAAGAAATGTGACCTCCAACACTCCCTTTCTGTATTTAAGCCTCCACAGAAAAGGAGAAGGAGGAAGGGGTGGCTTCTGGTTTGGGGCTGTGAGAGAGCCCTCGTGTGGTTGCCATGGGTCCCTGCACACTAGCCAAGTAGAGCCCAATAGAAATGTCAGTGATTCTTAATTCCACCCATTTTCTCTGGGCACTTACGGCACACAAATCAACTCTCGGATATACTCAATTTTAAAGACTATTAGTGAGTGAGAATGCCACAATCCCACAGCCTTGGCCAAAGATTTTCATGGAATCCAGCAAGCCTCACTCCAGAAACTCCCTTACATTTTACCCAAATTCAGCCCACTCAAAGTCACATGCATTTCTTCCTATGAAGCTGCCCTGAGGGGGGCAAAAGGGCTCCTCATCCCCACTTTTTAATAAACATGTATTTTACTGATGTCAGAGAGGAAGGGAGAGGGAGAGAGAGATGGCAACATCCGTGATGAGAGAGGATCATTGACCGGCTGCCTCCTGCACACCCACACTGGAGACGGAGCCTGCAAGCAGGGCAGGTGCCCTGACTGGGGATCGACCCGTGACCTCCTGGTTCACAGGTCACCGTTCAACCACTGAGCCACACCAGCCAGGCTCATCATCCCCTCTTAAATATTTTATCACATTATGGATTCTCTCTCTCACCATCCTCTGAATGTAAGAAAACCTCTCATTTCTTTCATCCTCCCTCCTGTAGCCTGCTTCTTATATTGGGCACGTGAGTTCCACGGGTCTCCAAAGAAGCCCTGTCAACATTCCAGCACTCCCCAGCCTCCAAATGAGCATCTCTAAGTCAAACCAGGAGAGCGAAACAGGGAGGAGGGGCCACACATCACCCCCTGGAACACCCAGCAGCCCCAGCCAGCGGTCCCAGGGTCAGCAGCCGCGGTCAAGGGGTCCCAGGGTCGGCCGCCGCAGTCTGGGGGTCCCAGGGCCAGCAGCCCCGGTCGGCGGTCCCTGGGCATGACTCACCTCGCCCGCGCTGTGGCTGCGCTGCCGGGTCAGGTGCTGCCGGTGCACCAGCGCGCTCGTGGGCCTGCTGCTCTGCAGGGGGAGCCGGGGGTCGATGAACGTGGTGGTCCGGGAGTTGTGGTCAACAAAGAACGCCTAGGAGACAAGCCACACAGTGGTCAGTGCACGCCACACACTTCTCAGCTGACCTGCCACGTCTCACTTTTGAGCAATGGTCTTAACTCCGTTTTCTCCTCATTTGGGGGAAATTTCTCCTTACCCCCCCCCACCCGCCCGCCCCCCCACCCCTGGAAAAGACCAAAACAGAGAAAGACATGTTTCGATTGGATCTGGAATGAGGAGAGCAGGAAGGCACTTGATTCCTGGTTTTCGGAAATGCTCTGGGCGACAGCCATCCAAGATAGGATCTTAGAAAGAAATCACATGAGTGCACATCAGGCTTCTCTTAACTGATGCTCTTTAAGCTCTTTCTGCCATCCAGGATCACTCCAAAGTCTGGTCACCTGAAACTCCCAACGCCATCGGCTGCCTCTCCTCTGCAGTCAGCGCCCGCCAGCCCCCCGCTTCCCACGCCCGTGTCTCCTTCCCTTGTCCCGCCCCTGCCTGGCCACATCCCGTTACTCCAGGGCTTTTCCTTAGCCATACAGGTATCGCCAGCTCCTCAGGGGACCCACGTCGCTGCCCTCCCTCACTGAACGGCACCTCAGGGCCAGAATTATTCTTTCTTTGCGCCTTGAGTACATCCCCGCTCCATTCCTGAGCCCCTACTGGCTCCCCATCACCTGTAGAAGCAACATCCCCCTCTCTGGCCAGTTTTCCAAGACTTTAAAATCTTCCCCTTCGCCTTCCTGTTTTGCCATCAATCCCTCGTTCATACGAATTTTATCAGATACAGTGACTCTGGACCAGCCGCTGAGGTTCTCTCTGTAGATTCCTTAAATTAACACGTCTCCGTATTCACAACGAACACTTCTCCTAAGCGGGAGGAAAACGTGCCTACTGTTCACGAAAGAATCCCTGGCGACGTGATGTCGTGAATGAGCATAAACCACTTCCCTCCGTGCTGAGGTAAGGCCTGCATACGGTGTAGGGAAGCCGCCTTTTCAATCTTTCTTGTTTGTTTGTTTGTTTCATTCTAAAGATCAACACCCAGTGCTACTTATCATTGCCTTTAAGAGCCAAATGGTGTAAGTTTTCCAAGTAAAATGAAGCCCGTGACCTCAAGGACCATTAGGAAACATAGGTTTCCCACAATTAGGTCATCCAAAGCTAATTAGGTCATCCAAGATGAAAGGGACTGTGAGGAGAGCCCGGAGACGCATTACTTGTCAATCCAGGGTCAGGGCACCTGAGACAGGCCAGGCAGCCTCAGCAGGAAACCGACTTCTCCAACTGAGGGGGCCCGGTCACCGAAGCAGCTCACACACACGGGATGAAAGCGCCCAGGCAGACCCCGGTGCAGACCGGTTCATGCCTATCCAGAAAAGCCCTCCCCACCATGGAGCACAGTGCTTCTGTGCACACGGGACCAGGAACGGGCAACCAGGTGCCGGGAGCGAGCGCCCAGGTAGGAAGAAGGGACTTCTGCGGAAAGAAGTAACGTCAAGGAGCAGACGCACCAGAAAACAAAGCTGAGAAACGGACAAGGTGAGAATCCTTGCCCGTCCCTCCTCTGCATATCCGACGTGCAGGTGGCAAAGACTGGAAGGAAGAAACAGGAGTCTTGTAGGAGATGGTGTCGCCAGCCTCCCGGCCCTGGGCAGTGCTCTCTTCGTCCTCACCTGCCAGGGGGACATCTTCCTTCCCTGGCAGGAACTGAATTATTTTTACAAGTGGGCATTCAAAATAATCTATAGTAATAAAAGTATAATATGCTAATTAGACCGGACGTCCTTCCTGATGACCTTCTGGACGAAGCCGGGGCTGCGAGGGAAGCCCGGGTCCCAGGTGCCAGAGGGAAGCCGGTGCCAGCAGCCGGGGGAAGGAAGGCCTCCTCTTGCATGAATTTCGTGCATCGGGCCTCTAGTAGGTATTATAATTAACCCCATATCTACTTTATGCAAATTAAGATTCAGCTTCTATTACCAAAATCATAACGTGAGTAGTGTTGCTTAAGGGGGAACTATAAGGAGTACTAAAATAGAATTGCCTGTTTACTTTACCTAGTTTCTTGAGAATGTTTTGAAGGGGTGGGTGGCCATTTGGAGGTAACCACGATGTACCTGTCATTACCGGGACACCTGGGTGTGCACACCAGGGCAGCTCTGATTCACACGCCGAGTCACAGGATAATTGGATGTTCCGAGGCTCGTCTAAAATCCATCCTCACAGAATCGCACTGTAACGCCTGGGGTAAGGGCTCTTTCTTACTCGCTCTGTGACCGCCACTAGCTTTGAGGGTTCCTCTAAACTGCCCCAAACATTAACGGGCAGACTTCTGACCAACATACAGAAAGACAGCTTACAACGAACTAATCAAGCATAGAAAGTCGTGTCCTTTTATAGAAGCATAGGAATACTTAGAGATTTTTCCAAATCTCTAGTGTGTGTGTGTGTGTGTGTGTGTGTGTGTGTGTGTGTGTGTTGGGTGAGAGGGGTGAAGAGCTAAAGGCTACAAAACCACAAATAGGATAGCGGATTCTACACCACCCCATGGCCGACATGAACGAATGACCAAGCTAACACGTGAGAGGAAGAAGGCAGTGCAGTGGTTCGAGGCTTGGGATCTGGGAAAAGACAGGTCTGGCTCTGAGCGCCGACTCACCCCTTACTAGAGACATCACCTTGGGCAAAATGTAACTTTTGAAACCACAATGTCTTTTTTGGTGAAATGGGGATAATAACACCCACATCTAAGGAAGGTGAAGTACAATGGTTCGTGTAAATTGCAGAAGATAGTGCCTGTGAAGCCCTTAAACATGAGTTATATTATCATGACTCACAATAAAGTTTTCACTTCTGAGGCATTTTTCCGAGGATGAGAGGGTTTCTGGCTGTCATCCTTAGCCAAGGCTCGAGAGAACGGAGAAGCGATGAAGCTATCTGCTCTGGGCTCCCTGTCGGCATGGGGCCCACACTCAGTTTGGACGATACGATACAAAGAGAGAATCACATGGTTATTCTGGAAGCCTCCTCCCCTTATTCAAGGCGCATTTACAAGGTCAGGCCCTGCTCCTGTCCTTCACCCATCTGCTCCCCGAAACAAGGATGTCACTGCCGGAGCCCCAGCAGCCGTGTGGAGCCACAAAGATGAGGAACGGCTGAGCACAACGCTGGAGGGAGCCCGGGCCCTGACGACGTGAGGAACCACCTTGAAAGCCCTCGACTTGCTCTCTCTCGACTTCTTTATGCGAGAGAATGAAATCGTGTGCATTAAACCTTGTCTGGGTCTCGGCTGCAAACCAAACCCTACCTGGTACACCGAGGTCTCGGCGTCGCAGAGGACACGTGGTCTTCCTAAAACGGGAAGCACAGCCCGGCCGGCGTGGCTCGGTGGCTGAGCGTTGACCTAGGAACCAAGAGGTCACGGTTCCATCACATGCCCGGGTTGCGGGCTCGATCTCCAGTGGGGGCGTGCAGGGGACAGCTGATCAGTGATTCTCTCTCATCACTGATGTTTCTCTCTCTCCCTCTCCTTCCGAAATCAATTAAAAAATATTTATTTTTTTAGAAAAGAAGCGATTCCCGGGCAAGCATTCTGGCTTTGATCCGCCCACCATGTGGCCTTCCGACAGGTGTCCTTGGTCTCTGCTTTATCCAGTTAAAGGGGACCACGCAGGTCACAGGGGAGCTGTGGGACATGTATTCCACTTTAAAACCAAGAGGAAAGCATAGAGAAATCACTGTGCTACGTTCAGGCTCGCCGTTTCTATTTCTGACACACCACTCAATTATGCCAGGAAAGTGGGTCCCCTCCCCACAGGATACCTGAACTAGTTCAAGCCAGTGATGACACTGACCTCGTCCTTTTTTTAAAATAAAATTTGGGGTGACCTTTGATGACACCATGCTTGAGTAGCCTGTCTTTATCAAAGTTATCTAACATGCATTGACAAGTTCTGTCTTGGTAGGCAGCATGTTGAGAACGTAGACACCAGGAAAAAAAGCAATGGTCTCAAAAATTGCATCCTTTTCAGATGAGCCACCAGCAAAGCAAATTTGAAGGACATAGACCTCCTACTGCTACGTGCCATTAAGGCAATTCCTTCAAGCTGCTCAGTGCTAGGCCAACTACAACCCACAACACGGTCCAAAGGAAAGGTATGCAGGGACCCCAGCCGAAATCTCACTTCGCACCCTCTCCCCTCTCCCAGCTCCGGGCCTGGCCTCAGGCGGGAGCTCTGGGCTGCTTGGAGCCAAGGGTATTTTGGTGAAGCCAAACAAAATATGCTTCTCTCTTTACACAATTCCTTTTTTTTTTTTTTAAGCTTCTATTATTTTAAGAAAAGAAAAAGGCCATGCATATTTGTGAAGAAATACTGACCTCAAGCACAACAAATCTTACTGACAGAAGTTTGAAATTGTTTCCAGTTAATAAACATTCTGCCAAACCAGAAATCCATATTAAAAGACTGTGTAAACAAAAAACAAAATAAAACCAAAGCACTTGTAACTACGCTACAGAAAGGGCATCAGACCTGCTCTCCTCCTTTCTCACAAGAGCCGTGGAAACAACGAAAGAACAACAATTTACAAGTCAGAAGTACCGCGTCATGAATCTGTTCTAACTTCCGGCTTCTCAACTCTACAAAGTCTTAGGAATGTTTAAAAAAATCAACTTTAATTTTTATAAAGATCATCTTTATGCACACACTCTCGCCTCTCTTCCAAAATATAAATTTCTTCTCAGCTCCTGGGTCCCCTAGCATCTCCCTAAGTATCAGGAATTACGTGATTTTTCTCTGCATTATATCCCATGACCAACAGCAGAGAGGAAAAAGGCTTAAAGATACAGTTTATGATCAGTAAAAAATAGTCATGTCAACGTTTTCAACCACTTGGTTCACTTGAAGGGGGGAGTGCTCCCAAATACTTCATGATACATGTGTCGGTCACAGAAACGTTAAAGAAGAAGGTTGAACTGCTATGACCAGAGATCTCAAGCTGCTAGGAGATGGCTGGTGTGGCTCCGTTGGCTAGGCACTGTCCCATGCATCACAGGCTGCTGGTCTGATTCCCAATCAGGGCACATGCCTGGGTTTGGGGCTTGACCCCCAGTGGGGGGCATGCAGGAGGCAGCCAATTGATGTTTCGCTCTCATACCAATGTTTCTCTCTTTCTCTCTTCCTCTCTTTCTACAAATCAACATAAATATTTGAAAAGTAAATAAATAAAGTTGCTAAGAGGGAAAACAGAAATCATGGTACTTAAGCTAAAGTTCCAGAAGCAGCTGGTTGGTTAGTAGGTGTAGGGAAGTTCACCGGCCCCCAACACTTAAGATGTGAAATGTTAGCTGAAGGAGAGGTAGGGTACTAGGATATGCTGGGAGGGGAGGTATTTAGGTGCTGGAATATTATAGCAGAGCTAGTAATATTCTGGGGATGGCTTGTCCTGGCTCCTAAGAGTGGATGCAAAGTTGTAAGGTATTCTGTGGGCTGGCTGACAATGCTGCTGGCAGCGTGAACCTGGCTGTGATGGGAGAATTTACACCAGGGGTCCTCAAACTTTTTAAACAGGGGGCCAGTTCACTGTCCCTCAGACCGTTGGAGGGCCGGACTATAGTTTAAAAAAAAAAAACTATGAACAAATTCCTATGTGCACTGCGGGCCCGGGACGAGTGGGCTGCTAAGCAGGACAGGCAGCGGCACCCGGCAGGCTGGATAAATGTCCTCGGCGGGCTTCATGTGGCCCGCGGGCCGTAGTTTGAGGACCCCTGATTTACACCATGGGCAAGGGCAAGTGCCACAAATCAGCCTCCTCCACACCCACCCCGCAGAGCTGGCTGTTAGCTACCAGCACATTCCTGTAGACGCCAAGAATGGAGTTCTCAAACTGGCCCATTTTAGGTAGAGCTGAAGAAGGTCATCACCGTGAAATTTTAAAATAGCTAATTCTATTTTTTTTTTTTTTTAAAGAAAAAGATCCACTGCAGGTCATGAAGATAACTGTTTTAAAATAAAATTGGGGCTAAAAAAATAAAAGGCAAAGGCCATCTCCATATTTGGGCAATTCCTTCAAGATTCCATGAGTCTAGCATTTTACCCAGAAATAAATTCACAAACGCATTCAAAAGGCACACTCCCCCAGGAAGATTCTTTACCGTCGCCCCCTACGTGTATTTATTGTTTTTTTTTTTATCTAACATCTTTTTACGCCTTTAAAGTGAGTGAGAGATTGTCTAAAAACCATGTGTTATATATACATTTAGAGTTTAACTGCATCTCCGCCTGACTACTGTGTAACTTGAGGTGACTGAGCCAGGTAACCAGCACAAAGAAGTATTAGTTGTTTCAACGCATTTGAAGAACGTGCCACAAAAAATAACAAATGGAGCCCTAGCCGGTGTGGCTCAGTGGATAGCGTGTCGGCCCGCGGACCAAAGGGTCGCGAGTTCAATTCTGGTCAAGGGCGTACCTTGGTTATAGGCTCTTCCTGGGGGGCGAGCAGGAAGCCACCAATCAATGTGCTCTCTCACATCGGTATTTCTGTCTGTCTTTCCCTCTCTCTCCCACTCTCTCTAAAAGTCAGTGGGAAAATATCCTCAGATGAGGATTAAAAAAATAGGAACAAAGGTAGTGGTGGAGTTGACCAAAAAAGTCCCCCTCCCCAAACATATTTTTCAAGGTACAGAATGTATCCTGCTAAGAGACTCTGGTATCACTGGAGACCTCACAACCTTAAGTTGCCTTTTATTCACGGAGCTGAACTTGACCCAGTACCGCACATGGTGGCCATTCGCTTCATGGGGGAGGGGAACCAGAGTCTGTGTCACCCCGGGGGCCACTCCTGCAGGCGCGCAGGCCGCTGAGGTCGGGGGGAACGAGAACCCTCACGTAGGCTCGGACTGCGGTCCCTTTCACCGTTCAAATATTTGTTCTCTTCCCCAAAAAATCTACCCTCATATAACCATAACTGCCGTGTCTCCTGTTTATCAAAGTTGGGTGTTTGGACCATTCTGATACTCAAAACCCCAATCGGACATGCAAAGGCACAAACCCGCAGCATTGCAAAGCTTGGCTACAGAAGCAGAGGCCCAAGTAGCTGGCGAATATTATAGTACATGTTTTTTGTTTGTTGTTGCTGTTTGTTTTGTAGGGAAAAAAAAACAAAGGATTGGAAAGGATATTACCGCTTTAAAATAAAATGGTTGCCGTTTTACATTTCTATTAAAAAGGAAACCATGGAAGTGTATGATACAGGCTTTGTAAACCTCACTGTTTCTGAGTATTTCAATTTAGGCACAAGTGGCATGATTTCGGGGGGAAACCCTCCGTTCACACAGTTTGAGAGTATCAAACCCAGAGGCCAGGAGAGAAGCAAGGATTCCGCATTTAACATCTGACAGGGAAATCCAACATAACACTTTTCCTAAACAATTAAACCAGATGATGAGCCCACTCTGTGAACGCAGTGACAGACGTCGCGGTGCTTCCTACTGATCCGTGCCGTTCGGCCTCGTCCTCTCAGTCACTCGCCCTCTGCATGGAGCTTCCTCTGCGTTTATTTCACTGCTGTGGTCGGGACGGTTCATTCTACGTGTCCACGTTACTGGGCCACGGGTGCCAGGACATTTGGCCAAGCATTACCCTGGGTGTGTCTGCGATGGGTGGGTAAGATTAACATCTGAATGAGGACACTGGCTCAGCAGACGGCCCTCCCTAGCGTGGGTGGCCTCATCTCCTCAACGGAAGACCTGCATCAAACAGAAAGGCTGAGAAGAGGAACCCTCCCGCCCAACGGTTGTAACTGGGACACTGGTGTTTCCTTACCCAACGCCGTCTCTCCTTGGGTCTGGTGCCTGCCAGGCTTGGGATGGAAACATACCATCAGCGGCCGTGTGCGTGCGTGCGTGTGCGTGCGCGTGTATGTGTGTAGCTGATACAGAGTCTCTTGAAACGTGCCCGTACTTCTTCAGAGGAACCAGACGTACCCACCTGATGTGTCCCTGTCTCTATACCTTGATGCTGGGTGCTCTTCCGTAACCTCTTGTTCTCAACATCCCACTCATCCTTCCAAGTGCAGGTCGAGTCCTATCTTTGCTACGACAACTCGCCAGGCATCCCATGCCAGAACCAAGCCAGCCGGCCCAGACCCTGCAGGCCCTGGGCCAGCGCCTGGCACACACTCTCCGCAGGCCGGGTGAGAGGCACGGAGGGCGGAGCCGTCTGGGGAGGGTGCGTAGTGGCCTTATACAGCAAGTGCCTGCTTCTGTGCAAATGTGCGGATCTGATGTCAGATCCAGTTCCCAGGAGAATATCTTGCTAAGGATATTCTTTAAAAAACCCTACTTTTTGCCCTAGCTGGTTTGGCTCAGTGGGTAGAGCATTGGCCTGCAGACTGAAGGGTCCCGGGTTCAATTCCAGTCAAGGGCATATGCCCGGGTGGGGGGCTCCATCCCCAGGGCGGAATGTGCAGGAAGAAGCTAATCAATGATTCTCTCTCATCATTGTTTGTATCTCTCTCCCATCCTCTCTGAAATCTATCTCTCTCTCTCTCTCTCTCTCTCTCTCTCTCTATATATATATATATATATATATATATATATATATTTTATTATTATTATTAAATCCCACTTTCATAACCGTGGCTGATGGAGGCCGTAACCACCAGAGTAGAGGGCAGGAGAGCAAACCTACGGAATGAGCACAGGAGCAGAGCACGCGTGCTAGAGAGGCAGGAGCCACTCCGGGTGGTTTCAGTGCTACGGCGGGAGCAGCATCCGAGGGCAGACTGTCCTGGTCATGAATAGTGTGGACAACAAGGACCAAGAGCGACCAAAGGAGCCCCACGTGGAGAAGGCCGTGCTGATGGACCACCACGGGTCAGGGCAGTCTGCAGGTCATCGAGAGACGGAAGGGGACCCTGTCAGGAATCCTGCAGCACAGCCTCTGTAACACCAGATGCGCTTCCCATCAGAATGAGGGGTCCACCATTAACAACACATCTTTATCATCTTTAGACAAGTCTACATTGATGAGACTCTTCAGCTATTGTTCTCTATAAATCCTTACTTCCACCCAACCATTCAAATCAAGATTTTGGGGAGTTGGGTAACCAGGTTAGAAGTGTCCTGGCAACAAATAAATACATTCCTATATAATAAAAGCCTAATATGCTAAGTGTCCAGTCGTCTGTCATCTGTTCAACCAATCAAAGTATAATATGCTAATGATATGATAAGGCCCCTCAACTGCTCACTATGACATGCACTGACCACCAGGGGGCAGATGCTCCGACCAGTAGGTTACCTTGCTGCTGGGGTCAGGCCAATTGGTGCTGAGTGAGACGGGCCAGACACACCCTGGAGCCCTGCTAGCAGTGCTAGGCGACCCTGCTAGCGGTTCTCAACCTGTGGGTCGCCACCCACAGGCTGCGAACCGCTGCTGTAGGGCCTAAGACCATCGGAAAACACAGATGTTTACATTATGATTCATTAACAGTAGCAAAATTACAGTGATGAAGTAGCAACGAAAATAATTTTATGGTTGGGGGTCACCACAACATGAGGAACTGTGTTAAAGGGTCGCTGCATTAGAAAGGTTGAGAACCACTGCTCTAGAGAAACCTGGGGTTCAGGGAGGTCAGGAAACATAGTGATGGATCTAGAAACCCTGACCCCACTGTGGCATTATTTTCTCAAATTTAATTTCAAAAGGAAGGACGGAGGAAAGAACCCTCCTAAGTTAAATAACATTTGGTTTTCCTTATGAAAGCCCACATTTGTCTTCCGGATATATGTATTATCCCCATGAGCATCTACCAACGATCAAGCCCAGTCAAGGACCAGAAACGTGTGAAACAAGTCCCATTTTAATGCTGTCGCATATTTCTTGCAAAAATTTAACTGTAGCCCAGATCCCAAATTACCCTTGATTTTCGCACTCCTGAGAGAGTATGAAAACTTAAAAACTCTGATCACAGGAGCAAGCAGAACATTTTTTTGTCCTGGGCAACTGTCTTGGCTTCTATGTTTTGTTTCAAAATGAAGACATGTTTCACCCTAGAACTCCCCAAAGAGCCTACCCAAATCTGTGGAATCTCACCCAATTTAAACTCGTGGCCTTAAGTAATTAGAAAACAGTCTCTTTTCAAGACTGAAGACAGCTAAAGTGCAGTACAAGCATAATTACTACCGTGTTCAAACATGTAATGTGAAAAATCCAGGACAACATATGCATTAAGGGAGGTCAAATGGAGGCCAATCGAGGAGTGACTTCTGGAGAGCGCGAGATGGGGGTGGGGGGAGTGTAGGGAGGGAGCCTGGCGGCCCGTCTGTTTGTCCCATGCAGAGGTGCCTGACTTTCATTCATTCATCAAACTTGTTTTAAGAACCTATGTGACAGGCACTGGGGTAGGAAAGGAGGTAATTAAAAAAAAAAAAAGACATAAAAGAATTCTTAACACATTGCAGAAGGGCATGAGAATTCTCGTGTTTTCGGTTCTAAGGCTTGCGGCCCATCATGAGAATGTTTTAAAAAGCTACTAGCTTGTAAGAACATGTAATAAATAACTTCAAAATGCAATGGGTATTTCATTTAAAGCGTGCCTTTAACGTTCATGTAAAACATTTTTTGTCCTCGTTCAATAGAAATTTATCTGGCCCCTGAGTAAAGCTAGCAATAAAACTGCTGGCCCGCAATGTGTGAAGAAGGGGACATCTGTTTGGGAAGACAGAGCACGCTAACAAGTATACCAGGAGGTGAATGGAGACAGACGTCAAGAAACGATGCACGCGAAATGATGGGGGATTCAGGGAAGGCCTGATTGCTCATCCCTGGAGAGCAGAGAGCAGCTCCCCGCTGGGCTGCCTTCCGCCATGTGTCGGAGAGCCCACCTCCCACGGTGCCTTTTCCTCCCTGCACCAGAACTGACGCCACTCACTGGTGAGAGGCAGGCTCCGAGCATCAGCTCCGGAGCTGGGCTGCCTGGGTGCAGACCCCATTCCACCTGGTACTCTTTGTGGGACTGGGTCAATCCCTGCCACCATGCTGTGCCTCCTCTAAAAGTTTCCTCCTCTATACAATGGGGATGGAGCTCGGCCCATGTGGCTCAGTCAGCTGAGCATTGTCCCAGGCACCAAAAGGTTGCTGGTTTGCTACCTGGTCAGGGCACATGCCCAGATTCTGGGTTTGATTCCCAGTAGGGGGCGTACAGGAGGCAGCTGATGGATGTTTCTCATCCATGTTTCTATCGCTCCCTCTCCCTTCCTCTCTCCCTAAAATTAATTTTTTAAAGAAAAGCATTTAGCATGTGGGTAAACATAGCAGCTATCTACAAGACTGCTGTGAGCATGAAAGGATCAAATCCAGGTGCTCACAACATCACGGGGTCAACACCGCCTCCCACAGAATGCACATCACAGTGGTAGGCATACAGTAGGCACACAGCATGATGAAATGAAAACGCGAAAGGAAAATGCTGCACTTGAGAAGAGGGAGCCAAATGCCATCAGCCCAATGAGCTAAGTGCGAGAACATGTCTCTCAAGAACCCTTTCATGTAGCTGAGGATTTGGACACCCTCTTCCATGTCAAGTCTAGAAACCACTCAGCATGGTAGGAAAGTAACTGCAATCGGATAGCTTTTGATGTCACAGTAAATGGATGAAAGTTTACTTCCTTTCAATGTTCTGGAAGCAAAGCAATCTGTATATATCAAAGGCTAATATGCAAAGTGTCCCCTCGGGATTTCAACCGGGAGACCAGGAGTTCGATCACTTTCTATGACGGGTGCTGACCACCAGGGGGCAGCGCGGAACAAAGGAAGGCCCTGGCTGGTAGTTGGAGGGCTCCAATCGGCTCTGATCACCAACCAGGCCTAGGGGACCTACCCGTGCACCAGTTTCATGCACTGGACCTCTAGTTCATTAACACTGCAGGGCTGGGAGAAAACCCACTCATTGCCTGTGGGATGGGAGCTGTGACTTGGCAGCACAGCTCACCACTGACATAGCAAGAGCCTCCCCAAGGGTCCCTTTAAGTCCCTTTTGCTCAGTGGGAGCCAGTCGCCTGTGCAGGAAGGACGGGGGAAATCACAGGGAGGCACACCTGCTCTAGCGAAGGCATCCAGCTTAGACAAAAATCCTGTAAAAGTCCTAACGCAGGAAGCAGAGAGCTGAGGCTAAACTAACAGGCTTTCAGGCCCAGCTGATAATCCCTTTTGTCCACAGGGCAGGGGTCCTGGTCTGTCTGCCATCCCCAACGGCAGCCAACGGCCAATCCCCCAGCAGCCTGTGCTGTCAGCTGTCCACCAGCCCCAGCCCACATTCAGGGCCCGCTGCAATGCCTACGACTTTCGGTTGAACCTGCCTCCACACCCCCCACCCCCCACCCCCGCGCCTTGAGTCCACAGCCCTCAGGGAAGGGGTTGAATCCTTGTTACTCCCACGCCGAGATCATGTTTACTGCTGTCTAACCATCGAAACCTTTATAAAAGCTATGAGACAGAACTTGTCCTCAACCCTCGATCGTAATTCATCAGCAACAGCACCCTCAATGCAACTGAAACTGTCCTCGAGGTCCAGGGGCTGTGACTAAGGCACTGTCCCCTGAAGGCGTCAGGCAGGCTAGGACGAGCAGAAAGGGCCCTCCTCCCCGACGTGCACAAGCTCCGCGTCCCCTCGCTGAGGATGCAACTGACTGAGCAAGTTTGTCTCCACACAGAGCAGGCTGTGGGGCAGCATTATCGCCCCTGGGGTTTCCCGGGCCAGTGGTTCTCTGATGCGTCCAGCTCTTCCCGACGCCCGGCAAACGTCCTGGCCGAGTTGAGCAGAGAAATGAATGCTGGTTGCCGCTGCTCTTGTACACCAGGCATAACACCATCAGTGCTTTTCTGAGTCCTTGCCGGGACCAGCTAGGCCAGGGACGGGGAACCTTTCTCTGCCAAGAGCATTGGTATCTTTATTGCATCATTCAAGGGCCGTGCAAAATTATCAACTTCAAATCAGCCTGTTCTATTTGGTCAAACATTTCATTAACTCACCCCTAATGCCTTGGCAGGGCCAGACCAAATGACTTCGCGGGCCTTCTACGGCCCATGGGATGGACGTTCCCCATCCCTGTTTCAAATCACAGCATGACTAGGCTCCTGGCATGCTATGAACTTATTTACTTGTTTATTTCCCGTCTCTTCCCATGTGCACACAGTTGTATGAAGCAGCTGGCTTGTCTGCCTCGCAGAGGTGCTCGATAAATGTTTACTGAATGAATGAGCCAAGCACAGTTACTTCAAATGATAGGTCGCTTTAATCTTCCGCACCCACAAGTGATGTAAAGTCCTTTTACAGACAAGGATGCTGAAGTCGGTTACTGCATGGAGAGCATGGTGCCTTCGACCAGCTGCCCGGGCGAGGGCACCGCTCAGTCCCTGCCCCTCTCTGTGATACTGGGCAGGTCACCAAACCAACCACTGAGGCCCCGTATCTGGAACTGGCAGTAATGATAACAGTACTGTCTATGGAGTTGCTGACAGAAGCTCAGACATAGAAAAAGCTTAGAACGTTCATGGCTCAGAGCGGTGCTAAACAAGAATCAGATACATAGCATCTTAGCTGAGGAACCCTGACAGAAATGACCAAGTTCCTCATTCCAATTTCGTATTCGTGACAAGCTCCTGCTTACAACCCAGCTTTCCGGTTCACCGTCCACAAAGGAAGTAACACACAGGTGGCTCCTCGGCCTGTGAGACCAGCTGCACGTTGCTCATCCACCTGTGTTCCTGTTTGACGTGCTAACAAAATCCGGATCTGAACCAACAGGACTGAGGCCCAAACCCGGACAGCGTCACAAAGACACACCTTGTGTGGTCGCTTAGCAACCTCCTAGCCACCGACACCAAACAATACAACTGTTGTTCAACTCTCCATCACACAAGCTGTTACACCTCTTCTCTGATCAGCAGAAAGATTACAGGCGAGAGATTACAGGGGAAGCGGATCCAGGCAAACACGACCGTCTCAGGAGCAAACGCCCCCACGCCGTCCTCCGCACACACTACTTCCAAGGTGTGTGGTGACCATTGTAGAGACAGCCTGCTGGTCCTGGTTTCACTCGAACCCAGGAGCTGGCCTGTGCCACCTCCCAAAGGGCCTCCCCCCGACGCCAAGGGCAGAGCCACGTGCCCGGGCCGCTTGCAGGTTACCTTGCCCTGATGGTCGTGTTTCATTTCCCAGCCCCTGGGCAGCTCCAGCTGTTTGTTGGCGAACATGTTGAGAAATCCCACAAGGTCCCGGTTGTGCTGGTAGCGTTCAAAGTGGTGGGTGTCCCGCCGGACTTTGGTGATCATGTGCTTCAAACACGTGTTGTTTGTAAACATGCGGTAGGCACTCTGGAGAAAGGATGGAGAACCAAGGTTAACCCCTGGGACAGGCAGGAGCCACGTATGCACATGGGTACGTCTACTCCGCTGGTGGGCATACGGGCTCCAACGGAGCTCTAGACCCACACACGGGAAGGGCAGACATGGAACAACATATTTTGATCAAAATCATATAGAGAGGCTACAGAAAGCAAGGCCATCTTTCCTGATGAGGTCTAGGTATCTAATGAGTAAGAAGGCCTTGGGGTCTCATTCTGTAGGGAATGCCAGGTCCGACGTGTTCACCTAAAGTCGGCTTTAGGCAAAAAAAAAAAAAGTCCAAATCAAACCAGGCTGAAGACAAATATACCACCTTCCGGTGAACAGCATCAGAACATACCACGGGCCCCCCGCTGAGTGCCCATGAGCAGCTGGCACACACTCAGAAGTCAGGTTGTGCGGGCAGTGCTGGGCCACGTGCTTGAATAGGAGAAGCACATGCAATGGGCTGAGTTGTTCTCACAGCTGAGCTGTGTTCATCTGAGACCACAGTAGAGTGAGATGTTTGACCTCACACCTTCTTAGAGGCATAAGCTCAGGGAATGGAATGGAAGACAGCACTACCTGGACTTTATACCTCTTACCTATATATATTCTTTTCCTCTATTTTTCCTGTATATGTGTATATACAGATACACACACACACACACACACACACACAGCCCAATTTATATTATTGAAAATGCACACGTAATAAAATTCCACTACACAACCACTAAAAAAAAGTGTGTTTTTTTTTCTCAAAAACGCTTTCGTCTTCATCTCTATGATACTTAAGAAATATCCTGAAAATGGACCATAAGCCATGGGTGGTCCACATAGAAGTCAGTCAACAAACGTTCACTGCACAATACCATGTGCCAACGAGGGAACAGGAATAACTATGAAACTGACCTGGCCAGGAATGCTCTGTCCTGGAATTAAACTCTATTCTCAGGTCGGTTCAAAGGGTTTTCAATCCCTCTTCCCTGGATCTGGAGACCTAGAGGTTTTACTTCCTGGGTTATGTTATTTATTTCCATCTAAGACAGACTAAGGCAAACCCCACAGAAACCAGAATCCCTGGGCATCATTTCATTCTGATAACCATTAGCTGTCTCTGCCAGGCCCAATACTGTGGTAGCGACTGAGGATAAAAGACAAGTGAGTATGAGGACTGTCCACATTGCTAAGTGTCCAGGGTCCCCCGAGACGTGTCATGTCCAGGTCAATGCATTCATTGCCAATGTGAGTCCCTCTTGAGCTTTCTTTCCTTTGGCACGGCGCCTGGCAATGTTTGGAAAGGGACCCAGCCTGGGCCCCTGGGTCTCTGAGTGGCTACAAAGATCATAGAACCCTGACAATCCAGTTTGCAATGCGAAACACAGCTTTGTTAGCGTGTCAGAGAGATGTGCTATTTGCCATTACTGACATGTAACCTACACTATCCTATATAATAAAAGCCGAATATGCAAATTGACCGACCAGCAGAACAACCGGTGGAATGACTGGTCACTATGACATGCACTGACCACCAGGGGGCAGACGCTCAATGCAGGAGCTGCCCCCAGCCCGCAGGCTCCAGGCCAGCCAAGGTGGATGCAACCGGCAGTGGCCACAGGGGGCGGGGCTGGCAAGCAGGCGGCACCAGGCCAGCCAAGGCAGGTGCCAGCGCCCCCCCCCCCCACCAATCACCCCACCAGTTGCCCCACAGATTGGCCCTGATCACCAGCCAGGCCTAGGGACTCTACCCGTGCACGAATTTCGTGTACTGAGCCTCTAGTATAAAATAACTATTACGTAATTATTCTGATTGATTGACTCATTATATACTTTTTACTTTGCATTAAAATATTTTCTCCCTTTTAAGACAAAAGGAAGGAAAGAGGGAAGGAAGGAAGAACACATTGAACCATTCTCAAATACTAGTGTACTCTAGTTCCCTAATACGCCTGCGTATACAGTACTCGGAGGTCACATTTCAACCTGTCTAATCGAGAGCAGGCTCTGACGGCTGTGAGAAACCGAGGTGCCCAGCACAGAGTCTGCCAAGCCAGCATGCCTGTGCAGGGCTGTGGGCAATTAGAGGGCATGAGAGAAAAGATGGCAACAGCATGAAAGCAGAGACGGAGGCTAATAAAAGCAGTCGAAGGCTGTGAGAGGGGAACGTTAGCTAATTAATAGGTTAGCCCATGGCTGACCCTGCCTTGGCATTGAACGAACACTCAGCGAGGCATCTGTTTGCTGCACTTGGCTTTGAGCTGCGGTCTGTTTTCACAGAAGCCTCTGCAAGCTCAGAGGCCCAAGACCACACCGGCCTGTCTGGCATCCAGGTCACAGCCCCCAGGACGTCTCTTCGGGGACAAATGATGGTGGGATAACTCCGTCCGATAAATCGTTACATTAGCCGTTGCTGTAAATCGGCATTATCTCTTGACCCCCCTCATTTCTCTCCCTACATTGAAGCAACTCAACAGGCCCCATCCTGACCTTTATCCGGAGCATCCGGACTGCTCCTCACTCACTGCAGGGAAGCAGAACTTCATTAGGACAAGCAGTGGCCGTAATGAGGTGAGGAGCCCGCCCCAGCCTCTGGCTGGAAGCGAGTCCCTGGGTTTGGACAGCTCTGCGCACCGGAGTCTTAGGCTGCTCTTCTAATTAATTGTGGCCTTTCATCTTCCTCCCCTCCATTCAATGAGACATGTAATAGAGTGCCAAGCTCAACTGATCTCTGCAAAAAGCATCGACCAAAGCAAATTAAGTACAAGGAAGATTACTCTCATTAGGAACTGGCGGGCAACCTCGAGCACCAGTGGTTTTCCCAGTCTGTGCAACATGCACATGACTATCAGGGCCCAAGCAGAACACTTGGCCAAACAGAAACACCCGTCCAGACGCTACCCTTTTATAAAGAAACTACATATAGGGTTATTCACATGTAAGTTTATTCTACTTTTGAATATATTTTACATGTTATTCAACATATATACTATTTGTGTATATGTGCATATATATATGTGTATATGTATATGTATATACACTGAGTGGCCAGATTATTATGATCTCTGAATGCATAATAATCTGGCCACTCAGTGTATATCCTATATAATAAAAGGCTAATACGCAAATTGTCCCCTCGACCAGGAGTTCAACCAGCAGGCAGGCCGGCCAACCGCCCATGTCCCCTCCCCCTGGCCAGGCTGGCCAGACCCCACCCATGCACGAATTCATGCACTGGGCCTCTAATATCTACGCTAATAAAAGAGAAACATGCATATGGACCATCACTCCGCTACACCCACCAGCCAATCAGGATCGAGTATGCAAATAAACCCAACAAAGATGACGACAGCCACGGAGCTGGAGCAAGCAGGAGGCTTGGGTTGCCCCCAGTGGCTTGGCTTCCCACCCCACCCTGGCTGGCCCTGGCCTCCACTCAAGGCTACAAAGTTTCAATTATGGAAGATAAATAAACCCCAGATACCTGCTTCCAGCCAGCCCTGGCCTCCGCTCAAGGAGGCACTGAAAAAAAATAGGAGGGGCTGGAAGCTTGGGTTGTGGGGGTGTGGCCAGCCTGCAAACAGCCATCAGCCCCTCACCCAGGCTGGCCAGGCACCCCAGTGGGGGCCTGCACCCTAAAGGGGGTGTGGCCAGCCTGAAAACAGCCCTCAGCCCCTCACCCAGGCTGGCCAGGCATCCCAGCAGGACCCCCTACCCTGAAGGGGCTGTGGCTAGCCTGAAAACAGCCCTCAGCCCCTCTCTCAGGCTCGCCACACCCCCATGGCTCCATCCCTGTAAATGGGCAGTTGAACATCCCTTGAGGGGTCCCAGATTGCAGAGGGTGCAGGTTGGGCTGAGGGACACCCTCCCCCCCACGCATGAATTTTGTGCACTGGGCCTCTAGTGTGTGTGTGTGTGTGTGTGTGTGTGTGTGTGTGTGTATATATGTATATATACACACACACACACACACACACACTGAGTGGCCAGATTATTATGCGTTCAGAGATCATAATAATCTGGCCACTCAGTGTATATGGTTCAAAAGTATATTAATACACTCAGTTCATATAGTCCTATAGTGAAAATTCTAGTCACAGTCCTGTCACTCATGATGGAGACAAAGGAAGTCATTTAACCTCTGCCTCAAGTAGCCCAGCTATAGGATGAGATAACTGTCCCGCTTTCTTCATAAGTAGGTAGGATTCCAATCCACTGGAACGAGGATCTCAAAGATCTATAAAGAGGTAAAAATAACTATAAAAACACAAAGTATAAGTAAGTAAAGGGATATATACGGGATTATACCTACCACATCTGTAACAGATGAATGATAGCAGTAAAGTTGTTTTCTACTCTGAGGACTTGGAAGATCGTAAGCCAGAATCCCACTTTCTATGAACGGAAGAAGGGTCTCATGCCTTTTCATGAATTATGTGCTAAGCCCTGACCTAAAACCCCGAGGACACAGAGATGAGCATGGCCTGACGACGTGACAGGACGGAGAAGGGGAATCGCAGGGGAAGGAGGGAGGAAGAGGCTCACCGAGGCAGAAGCAGAGTTGGGAAACCAAGGCCACAGGGGGGTGAAAACACTGAACCCCATCCACAGGACTAGCAGAGCTAAGAAGGCCAGGGGTCCAGAGAGCCGGAAACACTGAGCCGGTGGGACCGGAGCGACAGAGCGGACCGTGACAAGAGAAGGAGGCCTCTCTTCCCTCCCGGGTCTCGTGGTCCTCACGGTGAGGATCCCTCTCTGCGTGTGGGTTGTTCTCTGCTGTGCTGTGTCCTGGCTTCACAGGAAAAGGTGCTGTGAAGGGATGCGGTTTCCTACCTGAGACACAGTAGGCGAGGGCAGGGCAAAGGCACTTGCTCCCCGGCACCGTCTCGGGAGAACGCACAGGGCGAGCTCCCCGGAAGCTGCTGCGTGGAAGGCGAGTTGGCAGTCGGTTGTTCAGAGCAGACAGAGCCCCTGTGACTCTCTAAATGGCACACGGTTTGTTTTCCTCCGAGGGGATTTAAAACATACTTTCTGGTTACTCCTGCTCTGTCCCAGCCCCGCTCCGGGTGACTGTTGTCTTCTTGGCGAGAAAGGAACGCCCGACGGCGGCTGGAGGACCCACCAGCTCCGCCGTCACCTGGACGTTCCAGTGCTGCTGTGGGAGAGAGAGCAACACGCCTGGGAGCTGAATGTGTGTCGTCTGCTTCGGCGTCGGAGGTGTCGGACATGAAAGATACTGAGAGCGACCGAGGGGAATGCTGTGGCCACGGGGCAGCGGGGTAAGACAAGGATATGCCAACATTCAGTTTGTGCCCATCAGCCGATTCTTCCTGCGGCAGGTTTTGGTGGTGTTGCTTTATGGTGACTCTATGTCCTGCCATCCCCTGGCCCGGTCTGTTCTGTTTAATAACACAGGTAAGCCTGTTACAGCTAAACAAAATCTATCTTCCATATTTCAAAAGCCCTTCGTCGGGAATAGGTTTCCCAAACTCACACTTGAAAAATATCATCATTGCATCTACAGCAAATGTCCCTCATCTGGGGGAGCAGATGTAAGCATCTGTATACAGTAAAGAAGCTCACGATAAACAAAATCAAGTAACATTGGTAGGATATGGAAACAGCCCTGCCTTACACAGTCTGTCTTTATTTTTAGCTTACACATTTTGTCTGTATTTTTAATAAGAGGGATTTTGCATTGTTCTCATCTAGCTAAAGAGTAAAATGGAGGGAAAATTTAACTTACTGACCAAAGTTATTAACTGATCTCAATTCATCTATTTTGTAATAGTTGGAATACCTGACTTGCAAAAATATATTTATATAGTTTGGAAAAATGTTTTTCTTCATTAAGCACTAAAAAGTTTACATGGTAGGATTAATGTATTTCTAGAGCTTATTCAAAGCCAGAGTAATAATATTTGGCATGTATGTTGGAAAATATTATCCAGTTGCATATAATGAATATATTTATGTCTGAGAATTATTAGACACACACAGGCATACCATCTATAAAAGACATGACAGGAATAATTACTAGTAAATCTAGAGTTATCAGGAGAAAGGGTTTATCTGGACAATTTGGAAGAAATTTGGAAGAAATCTGATCACAACCAACAGAGGGCAGTAGAACATATCTTAAAGCAACCATGCAAAACAAAAGAAAAAAAAACCCTATATTTTGTTTTCCACTTTTCCTTTAGAGTTATAACAACCATATATCTACTTAATTATGTTCTTCTCAATAAAGATGATTAAGTAAAATACTGCTGTACGAAATCTGTTTTTATGACTAGCTTAAAACATAAACTGATAACTTCAAATCATAAAAAAAGAGAACTAGGAAAGCTTTTAAATCAATATATTCCTTTTGTACGCTGAACATTTTCAATAATATTGGAAAACAGTTGTAGATCATAAACAATTCAGGCCAAAAAAAAAGGCTAGATAATAAATCTTAAAATAAGGAAACCAAATAAAAGTTTGTTTTGTAACATTTTCCATTAACCTAAGAAAAAGAAGAAATGCCAGCAAGTAATGCCCTTTACCAAAAATTGGCTGACTTATCCCCATAAATTCCTATCTTGAGACCATTAGCAAGAAAAATCCAGCTACTATACTTCCTGCCACGCATAAATCAGGGGAACACCCCACAGGGTTTCAATCTGGTAGATGGGCTGGATGCACGGCATCAATTAATCAAGTACAGCCAGAAACACACGCAGTCCAGGCAGGAAAAGCAAACACAAGTTCAGTGCTTTAGGAAGAATTGTTTACAACCAAGATGGGCTTCCCAGCAAGAGAAGTGTTAAAATCATGCCCACAAAAAGCATAGGGGAAACCAAAGCTAACATGCAAACCAAATAAACAAGAAACCTGCAGTCTGCTGGGACTGCTCAGCCGTGAAAGGCAGTTAGCTGTCAGAAGTCCTGCTGAATGACGGCGTGCCCAAGGCAGTGACTTCGTCAAATGCAACAGCTCTTTATACGTAGAAATCCCAAATTATGGGTCACAGACCAGTTACATCAGCATCACTTAAGGGGTCTTTAAAATAAAAAGGGGCTCTTGGGACTTACACTACACCTATTAAACCAGAATCTCTGAAGTCTGGAAACCAAGAAGATGCATCTATACATAGCTATACATATAAAAGAGTACTATGCCAATTGGCCGAAAGGCAGAATGACCGCTCGGCCAGTCGCTCTGAGGTGCAATGCCCACCTCTCAGTCCCTCCCCCCGGCTGGCAGGCTCCAATCGCCCAATGGCGAATGGAGAACCGGGGTTGGGTGGTGGCAGCGGGCAGTCAGGGAAGATGGCCCTGATCACAGGCCAGGCCTAGGGACCGTACCCGCACGTGAATCTCATGCACCGGGCCTCTAGATTATTTATAAAAGTCTGCCGAGCTTAAAAACTGCAGCCTGGTGGTCCTTCACGGCATAAACCCTAGGGTCACCACCTCTGAAATGTCAACCTCCACGATACCACTGAGCCTTGGGGATCATATGGAACCTCTCTGTGCCTCAGTTTCCTCAAATGGAAACAAGGACTTCATCCAACTCAAAACTTTGGAGGAATGGGTCGAAACATACAGAGCGCTTACCACGGTGCCTGGAACACAGCTGGTGCTCGGTAAACATCAGCTATCGGCATTCCCACGATTGTTCACACACACACACACACACACACACACACACACACACACACACACACACAAGACGTCCCACGGCCTGCTGCTTTTTCCCGCGCTTCCTCTCCGATGCGATACTCACGGGGTTCGAGTGTAGCACGGTGAAGAACTCGGGGCTGATGAGGAACTTCACGGGGGGAGACTGTAACAGCAACGTGAGCCTGGATCTGGAGGTAGAGTGCGGCAGGACGTTCTCGCGGCGGAAGTCTACGTGGGCAGACCAGACGGGCTTTCAGGGAGAGCTGTCCACGTGGCACACACACGCCTACGCGCGCCCACCTGGGGACACCTTCCTCACTTGCTATGTTGCTTTATCCCCCAACACGTCCATCTCTGATGTAAATTCACACAGAAAGCCTGGTGGCTCTTCATTCCACGAAAGCGAAATGGAGGATATTTCTGGTCGGCTCACAGCTGAATGCATCCGATGATGCTCTAAGGGACCAGACTCGATCTTTGCCCACTAGCCCCCAGATCCAGCGATTAACGTAACTAATTTCCTATGTGGGTTTGTGATTCTTTTCTCAGTACGGATACAAAGTCAAGGATTAAGGAGTAAGAGGTCCCTGGTGACTTCTACGTTGGGAGCCGGATTAGCAGATCTTATCGAAGATCCTCTACAAGAAAAGCCTCCTTTTTTGGCAATCCTTACCCGTCTGTGTTCTGCTTCTGTGCTACCGCGACGCCCACCACCCGCTCGTACCTGTGCTGGCTTGGTGGAAGTCGGCCTCCTCCCCGGCCCCATCGAGGGCGTTGGCGTTTTCCTCGGGCCTCTCGTTCGTCATGGTTCTGCGGATGCTCTGATACCTGAAAGCAGGCGTTTAGTCATCTCGCAGCAGCCCCGAGATTGGGGACTCCACCGCTTCCCCGAGCCCAAAGGTCCGCTGTCATCCCTGCCTCAGCCACTTCCTCCCAAACCTCCGTTCCCTGACCCGCTAGGCCATCTCTCACGTCAGTAAATCACGTCGCACTGGATTTCTGCTGTCCATCACTTGTGGACCTTTTCCTAACGAATTTTTTTAAAAAATGTGGTCCTTGACCAAAGAACACGAAATCCCTCTCGTGTTCAAAAAGAAGCAACTTTTTGCTCTGTAGCAATGAGTATCTGAAAAGGGACAGATGAAAAAGCTTCAATTGATCATAAGGATGCATCATGAAGGGAGAGTCTACATATTTAAACATGTGTTTGGCTTACTAAAAGGCAATGCCTTGGGTTGACAAACAGGGTCAGCATTATATATTTCCTTTCCAGTTTCCAAACCAGCTGTGTGTGTGTGTGTGTGTGTGTGTGTGTGTGTGTGTATGTGTGGTGTGTGTGTGTGGTGTGCGTGATGTAGGTGGTGTGTGGGGTATTGTTATTTTTTTTTAACCAAGAGAAGTTCAATGAAACCTATGAATCGTAAGACGTAGCACCTACACCTTAATGACAGGACACGCGGAGATGAAAGCCCGACACCCGTGTCTCCTCCCTCGCACCAGGTGACCATGAGCCCAACCGCAGCGCAGACCCGTGGCAGCGCGCGCCACCCTCACCTGCGGTTCAGCTGCTCCATCTGCTGGATGGAGTTGGACCTCTGCAGCACCTGCGGGGCGGGGGGCGCCGTGGGCCGCTGCCACGTCGTGGTCCTGTTCACGTGGTCCACGTAGAAGATCCTGCCGTGGCTGTCGATGCGCGCCTCCCAGTCTAGAGGGGTTAGGAGGAGCTGAGCTGTCCCCGTGGCCCACTCACTCAGCACCCGTTTCCCCTTGGACATGCTATCATTTGGGGCTACTGACAGAGACCTCCCTGCATAACCCACCACCTCCCCTCCGTCCGCACCTGAACCTGCTGTGCCCAGTGAGTGACCAGATGCTCTGTGCATAATGCCAACCCTTTAAAGACTCTCTGAATGCACAGAACTGCCCACGACACTCATCCTTAGAGATGAGCACCAGTATTTTAAAAATACAATTGGTATCCTAATGCTTCAGATAGTCTCATCAAAATTGGTATTGCTGTTTGCTTTCTCCAAAGCAAGATTGTTTTTTCCTGTTTTTTTCCCAACTTACATAAAAATTTCATAGCTGGCCCTAGCCAGTGTGGCTCAGTGGATAGAGTGTCAGCCTGTGGACTGAAGGGTCCCAAGTTCTATTCCCATCAAGGGCACATGCCCTGGTTGCAGGTTCCATCCCCAGTAGGGGGCGGGCAGGAGGCAGCCGATCAATGATTCTCTCTCATCATTGATGTTTCTCTCTCTCTCCCCTTCTCCCTTTCTCTATGAAATCAACTTTTAAAAATTTTTTTTAAAAATCTCACTGCTGGGAACTCCCACGTGCATATTTACATGCAATTTTAGTAAATGGTCTTCAGAAGAAAAGAACGCAACCCAGTGAGCACACTGCACCGCTGCCTCCACACCCCACCTGCACGTTTCCACAGACGAACACATGTTCGGAGCCAGGGTGACTACCGGCCTCCCACCTCCAATCAGCACGAAGCTTTACAAGATTGTTTAACTGCATGTGTAAGCAGTCTCACGGATGAGGTGTGTGCGTCTTTGCAAACAAATATGTAAGTGCGTGTTCAGTGCAAACAGCTGGCAGACTGATCCTCGGAGCCGAACGTCCCAGCTCCGTGACCCTATAGAAGGCGAGTTCCCTATTAAAATACCCGGAGCGTGAGCTCATGGTTTCAAAAGGCAAAAACTTCAGAATCTGTTGCAGTTGGCAAGAGTAATTTACACGGGAAAATAGCCGAGGTCTGTTCTTTGACCAAGCAGGTTCTCGCACATTTCCATTTCTATCCTAATTATTTCTCGACGTTAATAAGTCCCTTTCTCCTAAACAGCGCTCCTGCGATGACAGAGCTTATGGACAGACACCGCAGGCCGCGCCCTGGGGGCCAGGCGGAAGCACGTCTGCCCGGACCACCATGGCACTGCTCTGGAGGCGAACAGGGCGAGGATTCCAGCCAAGTCTGAGGGCTGGCAAAGCTGCATGCGCAACCCCGGCCGGCACCAGACAGTCACGGAGGGCTGGCGGGGGGCAGAAGCGAAAGGTCTTTTTTTCATTGATCTCCACACATTGGGATATCTGGCATATGGCAAAGGAAAGAGAAACGGGGCTGAGGAAAAGCACACACAGACCAGGCAAACCCCTCGAAGTCACTCACGCCCCGAGGCACCAGACACACACAGGAGCCAGGCTGCCGCGTCTGAATTCTTTGGGCCGGGCCGCGTCCCCATCAGCAGGACGTCTCCAAAAGGTGCGGGGCTCAACCTGCCACCCGCTGACAAAGAGCAACCCCGGGGTCGCGTTTTCAGGACCCACTGTCCAAACCCTTGGATCTGCTCCGTGGTTTTGCTCTGCTCCTTGCACACGTTCCCAGCCCAAATATTCCTGAGACCCGAGTACTCCCATCTCAGCCCTGTCTCGTTGGAGCTGCGATAATCCAGGCATACGCTCTGTATCATCCCAAACGTACATGGAAACAAAGGGCCCTCGCTCCCCAGGAATGTGTGCAGTAGCTTCCAATTTGGAAAAAAAACAAACAAATAACGGATAGGTCAACTGGGCATAAAATCAGGGCGGAAAGCAACGTACAGGGAGCAGAAGAGAGACGCTGCCAAGCTCCCCAGGTAAGGTCAGAACTGCAATTTGGCTAAATTTTCTGGCAGTTAAAGCAGAAAAGAAAACACATTTCCATTTTCTGACCAAAATATAAAATTTTTAAAAAGCCACACAAACACACACACACACACACACAAACTTGTCTTCAAAGATGGAACTTTTTCCTTGAACAAACTAAATAAGAATTTTTCCTAAGAAATATCGGTATGGAGTACAAAAGTCAGTAGGCCAGATCTATGGTTCTGGGGCCAGGAGAGCAGGCCCCTGCTCCTTCGGGGTTGGGGGAGGTGCCAGTGGTGGGGGCCAGTGGCACAGGTGCAGCCGGCTTGGGGGTGCAGCAGGCTGAGGGTCCTCTCTGCCTCATGTGTGTCTGAATAAAAAGTGATAATAGCTGTATATTTTGTGCCTTGATCTTTAATTTTGAAGAAACTGTGTTTTTAGATGAAAAGTATCCCTTCTTTTCTCAAAACTAATTTTTTTAAAAAATATATATTTGATTGATTTTTTACAGAGAGGAAGGGAGAGGGAGAGAGAGTTAGAAACACTGATGAGAGAGAAACATCGATCAGCTGCCTCCTGCACACCTCCCACTGGGGACGTGCCCGCAACCCAGGTACATGCCCTCGACTGGAATCGAACCTGGGACCTTTCAGTCCGCAGGCCGACGCTCTACCCACTGAGCCACACCGGTTTCGGCTAACTTTTAAACTCCAGAAAACAAGAGTTTTCTTGGCCTTCAGCATAGTGGAAAGTGTGAGAATGAACAGAAGATCTGAAGAATGCGACAAGGCGGTGTGGGGACAGGTGAGCAGGCGTCAGGTATACTCAGGCCTCACCCTACAACTTCTCCAGTTTCGCATAACCACCCCACCCACTGATGCACGGTGAAGGCGAGGAAACACGCTTACGGACTTTCCTCCCATCCGTCGGCCGCTCATCAAATTGGATACACTACGGCACCGCCTTTTTACTTTTGAACAGACCCACTGATCCAGATGGACTGCCCCTGGCTTACGTTTGTAAATAGAAACTCCTGAGACGTATTCTGCCTGAGGAGAACAGCGAGCGGCGTCTACACAGACGCGCGGACACGGCGCACATCGTGGCCGGCACTTCGGCAGGAAAGGACCTGTTCTTTATAAGACACCATCTGGAGACCGAAATCACAGTCCAGCAAAAAAATCAGAGCAACTGGATGTGGCCGGGGGGGGGGGGGGGGGAGGGAGGGGGAGGGGGAGCCATCTATCCACACATGGATGCGATGCGACGGCGTGACGCTGTTTACACTACTCACCCACACACGCATCCACACGAAGCTCCTCGGAACGCACCCCCGGTGTTCCCAATTCGCTCTCCTCCAGTTAGATCTCATTATCCCCCAGGAATACTTTTCTTTCCTGCCTCTGACCTTTTCTCCAAGGATCAGCAATAGGCGAGCGAGTTCTTTCTCCCTCTCCTCCACCCCCCCCCCCCCCCGCTTGCTTATGATGACACAAGGATTAATCTCTTGGTTGACTTTTAAAAACGGCTTAAAATACAAGCGTCCCAGGAAGCGCCGCCCTCAGCGACCCAGGTGTGTGAACAGGGATGTGCACAGCAGAATTTCCAACCATCGGGCCAATATCCACATCACGGCCCCACCTGCTTTTCCGCCGGCGCTCCCCTACCCTCACCACTCACACACAGGTTGGCCCTTCACAGGCATGCGCCCCTGACGCCCTAGGTCCCGTCACTGTTAAAGCCCAGACGGCCGAAGGCGCCCGCCTCTCGCCAGGATCACAGAGAAGAGGGGTGAGAGGCGGGTGACCACGAAGGGAAAGCAACACGATGGAAAAGTGTGTCTTTTCCAACAGCACGTTCCCCAAAAGCAGGGGCCCCTGAGCGTTGCGTGGGTTCGTCGGCACGCTTCGCTCTCCCGGGGAAAGGCTGCTTCCGGGAGCCCCAGGGGCCCACGCCTCCGGGGGACGCGGGCCGTGGGCATCACCGGTCCTCTGACTGCAGGTGCCCAGCTGTCTCCCAGCGTCCCCGCCCCTCCGCCTGCCGGGGCCACGCGCTCCTGGACGTGGAAGAAGGGAAACACCTTCCAGACCCCCGACACCGGGCATGCTCCGGATGAGTGGTTCGTGGCTGAAATGACAGACACTTGCCTGTGTGAGAAAAACCGGGCGCTGCACTTAGGGACGGAAACGCTGCCCGCGAACAAAAGGCCGGCCGTCCGTCACACAGAGGCTTTTCCTGAGAGACTGAACCAGCCTGCCCCCCAACTGAAAACGCACGCTGCCATGGGGCGCACGTGACAACTTTACTGTAATCCCAACCGTCCAGCATGCGGGGTCCGTGCCCTCAGGCCACGCCTTCCTCCCCGGGCCCACAGAACCTGTCTTCTCCCAGCTGCCCTCCATTCAACAGCACAGCCCGACGGGGGTCACCTCCACAGGGTCACCTTCCACAGGGGTCACCTTCCACACAGGGTCACCTTCCACACGGGGGTCACCTTCCACAGGGTCACCTTCCACAGGGGTCACCTTCCACACAGGGTCACCTTCCACACGGGGGTCACCTTCCACAGGGTCACCTTCCACAGGGTCACCTTCCACAGGGTCACCTTCCACAGGGGTCACCTTCCACAGGGTCACCTTCCACACAGGGGTCACCTTCCACAGGGGTCACCTTCCACACAGGGTCACCTTCCACACGGGGGTCACCTTCCACAGGGTCACCTTCCACAGGGGTCACCTTCCACACAGGGTCACCTTCCACGGGGTCACCTTCCACAGGGTCACCTTCCACAGGGGTCACCTTCCACACAGGGTCACCTTCCACAGGGTCACCTTCCACAGGGTCACCTTCCACACAGGGTCACCTTCCACACAGGGGTCACCTTCCACACTACATTGGCTGTGTCAGGTGGCAGCCCTAGGCCCCTTCCTCCTGGGGACTGGGCACCCATCTCTCAGGTCCCACGGGCCCTGCCACCCCTGCACCCCTTGGTCAGGGTAAGCCCTTGAGCTAGCAGGTCCTCACTTGGTGGGAGAGCCTCGTCCACCCGCTGGTACCGGCTGACGTCCTGGCGCACGGAAGGCAGCGAGCGCAGAGGCTGGTGGCCGTTGGCCTGCGAACCTAGGATGAAAGGGACAAGTCATCCAGGTGCTATTCCCGCCTCGGCGTCAGCCATCTTAAACAACGAAACAAAACTAGCACCCAGGCTAGCAACGTATTAACGTCACAGTGCACTAAAAACCCAACCAATTGTGGGGCTAGTCTCTTTCCTCTCGGAGTCTCCTTTCCCACAGGAAGACCCAGAAAGAAAACAGGAGGTGACTGCCCAGTCAGAAAAGGGATCTCTAGAGATGTCCATCTGTCCCCACCCCTTCCCCCCCCGCCCCGGCCCCTCCCCACCCACCCCTGTCCTGGTCACGTGCTAATGCTTTAGGGTCCCCCCCCCCCAAACACATGGCCACAACGTAATGAAGGAAACAGAACCGCCACAACAGGAAGGGGAGGAAGAAAGGAAGGGGCACCCTTTAAGTAGGAAAGTTAAGTTACAGCCCGGCCAATGCGGCTCAGTGGTTGAGTGTCGGCCCATGAACCGAGAGGTCACAGTTCGATTCCCCGTCAGGGTGCGTGCCCAAGTCGTGGGCTCGAGCCCCAGTAGGGGGCGTGCAGGAGGCAGCCCATTCATTGCTGTTTTTCTCTCCTCCATGTTTCTGTCTCTTTCTCCTCCCCCCGTCCCCTCTCTCTCAAATCAATAAAAATATATTTTAAAAAAATAAATTTCAGAGTAAGAAAACCCTTCCTATTTCCGAGTCTGCGCTGTTTAGGCACATGAAACTACCCTTCGGCTCGCTGGTGCATCTGTAATGGAACGTTTGAAAGGCATCGTCCTAGTGAGCCACCTTCGTTGACACACGATACAATTTTTTTGTGTGTACATTGGCACCCCAAGACACTAAAAGACACGGCAAAAACGTTCCACCGGATGCCAAGCCCACGTTCCTGTCTCCTTTGCAAGCTGCACACAAGCAGGTGAACCTTCGGGTGTTCCTGAAAACGCCCGCGTGTCACACTGGCCCTGAAGCTGCCGGCCCGCTTGGTCTTGTATCTACAAACTCAGGTCCTACCCGAGATGCATTATTGACGCTCGGTTCTGCTTTTATGCTCCCAGACAAGGGCCTCGGTGCTGCGCGTGTGTGCGCCCGTGCAGTTCACGCCTGCGCACCTGCCCTCAGGCATCAAGACCCTCCAGGCCCACAGCACCCACCCCCCACAACGGGCCATCCTCCTGGGGAGAGCAGGTCCCCACAACATATTCCTGACGCGGAGCCTCAAGACCCATTATCTAAGTCTCAAGACTTCTTCGACAGGCCTCTTCTCTCAGCATTAGAAGGTCCGTTGAGAAATAGTAACAGCGCTAACCACTGAGCCCCGCGGTGAAGCACTCAGGCCTCGTCAGCCTGCAGCCTGATTGGCACAAAGGGACAAAACCATCAGACTCCTCTTTGGCAGTTTGCTTGCGCCAAGCGGCATGCTGTCCCCCACCTCCTACCTCCAGTGGCGCCCTCCTCCTGGGCGGGGGCCCCTTCACCAGCCCCCTGGGCATCGCCGGCATCGCCCTCTTCCTGGGGCTGGCTCTCCACAGCGGCAGCCGCTCCCTCGAGGCTGCCCCTCCGCTGCCAGACCTCCCCCGCCTCGTCCTGGTCGGGCAAGGGGGCCACCTCCGCCCCGGGCCCTTCCTCCTCGGCACTGGGCATGTGCACCACAGGCAGGGACCCGGGGGCGCACGTGGCCTCCTGTGCCCCCCGGGCAGAGCTGCTGCTGGGGGGCTCCCCCGCACAGGCCCTGTCCTCCTCCTCCTCCTGGGAAGAGAAGGTTGGGGTTTCGGGGAACCGTGCGCTCTCGAGAGAGGAGCACCGCGTGTCCACAGAGGACAGCTGCGTGGTGGCACTCTCGTGGCAGGAGCTGTCCGCGCCTTCCAGGTCGCTCTCGCCCTCGGGCCTGGTGCTGGCCTCGCTCACGCTCTCGGTCCGGGCGGGGTCGCTGGGCTCTGTCTCGGAGGACACCTGGGAGGGCTCCGAGCCCTGGTCGAGGGACTCGGCCTCACTGGCGGCCCTCTGGCTTCCTCCCGATGTGTCCGGGGGGCCAGCTTCTGCCCCACGCCTGGGCGGGTCCACCTCTTGGGAGCCACACGGCTCCGTGCCGTCCTGGTCGGCACCAGGTTGAGACTCTGGACCATCTTCGCTTTCCCCGGGGGCAGGGCCTGCTGGGCAGGGGCCCTCCACCAGCTCAGGGAGACTCTCTGGCTTCCCCTCCAAGGAGGCGGCATCGTGCGTGGGGCCCTCCTCGGTCTCCAGCTGGGTGTCTTCCGGCTTCGTCTGAGACGACAGGCTGCCATCGTCGGTTCTCGACGGCCCGCCGAACATGATCAGGCCCCCCTCCTCCTCCGGGGACGACGGAGAGCCCAGGCCCTGCTGCAGCTCGTGGTCCTCCTCGTCAGAGTCGATGTGGAGCATGGCGCTGAGCCTCGTGTCGGTGGGAAAGCTGCTCCTCAGCTTCGGAGAGGCCCCCATGGGCCGCTCGGCGCAGGGCGCGGGGCCGGGCCGGGAAGGGCCGTTGTGTTCGATGGCATCCAGGTAGTCGTTGAGTGAAGCCTGGCGTCCTCGGGGCGGTGAGTTCCTGGAGGACATTGAGGTCAGATCCTCCGCGTCCATGTCCAGGGTGGAGCTAGTCCTGAAGGAGTGCTTGGGGGTCCCCTCAGCACTCTCCTCGGACACCGGCCCGTTCGAGCAGGCCGGGCCGTCGGGGTGGGCCCCGGGCACCTCCTCCTCGTCCGAAGGGCTGCCCAGGTCTCCATTCACAGAGCCGGCCCCGAGCATCGTGCCCACGGCTTCCGGGGAAGCATCTGAGGGAGAAAGCAGCATTCATCAAAACCAAGCCCTCTCACAAATTAACTTTTCATGTCCTATTCCTTGGTCAACCATCAGTTCAAAGGACGCAGTCCTCCCACCGAGCCCTCTTCCCGGCATCACCGACGCACTAAGACTCACGCCTCACTAGGAACGGGCCTGTGGCCGGTCACGATGACGTGAGGTGTGCACCGTCCACTACTGCGGACGGGCGACCGCCCGGTGCCCACGTGCAGGTGTGCGCACCTGAGAGATGCTTCTCATAAGCAGGCTTTGCGTCGCCATCTATCTCCGGGTCATCACCGGGCCGCTGTTTTTACCTCCCGAACAGGACACCTATTGCATTCTACGCACATGCAGACGGACAACAAAGACGCACCGCGTCTCCCCACACGGACGGACTTATCCCGGCATCTCACCTTCGTGCAGGGAGGACGTCACCTCCACTTTAAACTGCAGGTACCCGCTCACGTGGTCGGCGGGCAGCCTCCTGCCGAGGTTGTAGCTCAGCATCTGATCGCTGCAGAGGAGAGAGGGTTTTCATCCTTCTACACGCGTGCCAGCCTTCGTCTTCTCCCCACAACCCACCCCCCTCGCCCCAAATCCCACGTACTTCTCTCAGCGCTTGCAGACTCCCCTCAGAAAATAAAAGGCTCAAAGGCATGTTTCAGTCCAACGCAATATTATCCACTCTAACAAGTGGATATTTAGATAAAAGGAAATCTTGTCAGCCCAAGGGGCATGGCCCAGTGGCTGAGCCTTGACCTATGAACCGGAAGGTGATGGTTGATTCCCAGTCAGGGCACATGCCCGGGTTGTGGGCTGCATCCCCAGTGCGGGGTGTGCAGGAGGCAGCCGATCTATGATTCTCTCCCATCACTGATGCTTTTCTCTCTCTCTCTCTCCCCGTCTCCCTTCCTCTCTGAAATCAATAAAAGTACATTTTTTACAAAGGGAATCTTGTCAGAAGGAACATTATTAGGAAAAGCAGACAATGCAGTGCAGTGTGTGGGGGTGTCAGTGCACTGATGCGCTCTCTCGCCGTGAAGGGGCCCAGGAGAGGACACGGGGAGAGTCACTGGGCAGCTGTGAGAGGCCTGACGTGAGGGGGGTTTCTGGGCTCAGGTGCAGGCACAGTGCGCCTCGTTCCTGGGACTGAGCACGTCGGGAAGATGGTTCTGGAAGGACCTCCAGGCCGGGGTTCTCGCACGCCGTCCTGGAGGGCACTGTGTTCTGAAGAACGGGAGCTGGGGGTGAGGAGGCGGCAGCTTCGCCCTGACGGCTGCTGCCGCTGAGGGAAGAGCGGGGGCGCTGAACCTCCCCGTCCGCCTGCACAGTGAGCGGGTGTTGGCCCTCGCGGATGGGACGGCTGGAGAAGGAGGAGGTGCCCCCGGGGTGAGTCTCGCGGCCACCCTGGCAGGCGCGCTGAGGGGACCCCATGGGGGCCTGCCCAGGTCCTGCCCCACCTCGGCTCCTGGCCCAGGCTCCCAGCCTCCTCAGGGAGGGAACTGTCTCTTTTCAATTCCGTGTCTATTTATCAATGTCAACTGCAATTACCTCAGTTCTTGGTATGCGAGCACCTTTCATTCCGCGTCTGACCTACATTTAACAAGGAGAGAACCACGGCCTGGTCCCCAGTCACCCATCTCCGCTCCCGCACTGCCCTCTGCTGGCGGCTGCAGGGGGCGACGCCCGCCGGCCTCTCCCTGCTGTTTGCAGCGGGCAGTGCGGGGGGGCCCCAGTGGGCGCCTGGAGATCCACCTGCAGCACTGTTTGTGCTTCTCGGCTCCTCAGCACAATGCTGAGTGGATGCGATCTGTGTAAGACAGCACGTGCTAATGTGCAATCCCAGCTCGGCTCCTATGACGTTCTCTGACTGCACAGCAAGAGCTGCATAAAACAGTGTTATACCCTTCACCGTCTCTTCCTCCTGTCTTGAGTGATGCTTTTAAAATGCCTTGTTTCCCCAAACTGAGTCTCAGTGTGGGTCACTCACACTCCGCTGGGGGCTCTGCCTGCATCTTCTACCCTCCCAGCATGCGCTGGGGGAGGCCCTGTTGGCTAGAGGCCACGGCACAGGGAGGAGAAGCAACCTGCGCCCGGCCAGACACGAGGGGGGAACAGAGCCGGGGTCAGAACGCGGAAGCCCGGCCCTACTGGCCCCACGTCAACCTCCTTTTACATAGAATGCGTGATTCTCCTGCTTTCAGGAACACGTGTCTTCGTGACATGCATTTCCTCATGGCTCACCTCAGTGTGGCCCCATCGTAATGCTTTTTCTACTAAGCTTAGTATTTTAAAACTTTTTCTGTAGAGGAATCGGTGACTATTAGACATGACAGGTGTGTTGAATGCTTCCATGTTAGTGTTGAAATCATATTACATACTGGCTGCAGATTCAGGGGTCTTCTTCCTTACCACCGTCTCCCAGCACCTGACACACACACGCGCACACACACACACACACACACACACACACACACACACACGTACGCGCGCGCTCCACCTCTGAACCCCAACACACAGGCCCAGCAGCAAGCTACACGGGTCGGCTTCCTACATTTCAGCTCCTCACCTTCTCTGTGAACACGCAGTCCTGGAGTAATAAAAACCTTCCTTTCCTTGGGAAAACTAAACTGACCTTCCCCTCCCCTTCCCTTCCCTCCCCTCCCCTTTCCTCCTCTTCTCTCCTCTCCTCCTTCGGCCAATGAAAGTAAAGGGCTTGTGTTGATGAGGAAGACATAAAAGGGATGCCTTTTAGTAGGAAATAAATGTGCAGAGGGATTGGAAAGACAGAACTGCCCCATCTGTTTTGCTCACTATCACATCCCCAACACCCAACACACACAGTGCTGAACGCTGAGTAGACACTGTTTATCTACACACACACCCATACACCCAAACACATACACACCCATACACACACCCATATACACATCCATACACACACCCATACACACACATCCACACACACACCCATACACACCCATACACCCCCAAACCCATACACACCCATACACACACACCCATACACACACACCCATACACACAACCATACACATACACACCCATACGTGCACACCCAAACACATCCATACACACACCCATACACACACATCCATACACACACATCCACACACACATACCCATACACACACACCCCTACACCCAAACACATACACACCCATACACCCCCAAACACATACACACCCATACATACACCCATACACACACACCCATACACACACACCCATACACACAACCATACATATACACACCCATACACGCACACCCAAACACATCCATACACACACCCATACACACACATCCATACACACACCCATACACACACATCCACACACACACACCCATACACACACACCCCTACACCCAAACACATACACACCCATACATACACCCATATACACATCCATACACACACCCATACACACACATCCACACACACACCCATACACACCCATACACCCCCAAACACATACACACCCATACACACAACCATACACATACACACCCATACGTGCACACCCAAACACATCCATACACACACCCATACACACACATCCATACACACACATCCACACACACATACCCATACACACACACCCCTACACCCAAACACATACACACCCATACACCCCCAAACACATACACACCCATACATACACCCATACACACACACCCATACACACACACCCATACACACAACCATACATATACACACCCATACACGCACACCCAAACACATCCATACACACACCCATACACACACATCCATACACACACCCATACACACACATCCACACACACACACCCATACACACACACCCCTACACCCAAACACATACACACCCATACATACACCCATACACACACACCCATACACACACACCCATACACACACACCCATACACACAACCATACATATACACACCCATACACGCACACCCAAACACACCCATACACACACCCATACACACACACCCCTACACCCAAACACATACACACCCATACACCCCCAAACACATACACACCTATACATACACCCATACACACACACCCATACACACAACCATACACATACACACCCATACACGCACACCCAAACACATACACACCCATATACACACAATCATACACACACCCAAACATATGCACACCCATACACACACCCCCAAACATATGCACACCCATACATGTACACCCAAACACATACACAAACACATATACACACACATCCATATGTACACACCCATACTCACACATACACACACATACACACATACACACACCCATATACGCACACCCAAACACATACACACCCATACACACATACACACACACCCATAGACATACACCCAAACACATACACACCCAAACACATACATACTCATACACATACATATCCAAACACACACACCCAAACACATACACATACACACCCAAACACACACACCCAAACACATATACACCCATACACACACACACACACCCATACACACATTTGTTGAATAAATTAACAAATGAGACTATTTACTTGGGAAAATAATTTTGACAGGTATTAGTGCTATTTACTAGCCAAAGTGACAAGATCCTCAATTTGACGACTCCACCTACACACCCAGGAAATCCCCCGTGCGTGGGGTTCCCCACTGAGGGCCTCCCCTTGGCCGAGTGCCTGTGGGGTTCAGCGGCTGCCCTGCTCTCCCCACGTCCCACCTGGCTCCTCCTGCCTCTGGCCGGGACACACGACTATGAACGGCGTATTGCACACTGCTGTGCTCTGTAAGTGTAAGGAATAGTGCCCCCTGAGCTCTCACCACCTGCCTGGAGCACTCCTCCCCGAAGGCATCACAGCAATAATGCGGCCTCGGACTGGATGCCCCGACGGAGGCGGGCCCGCCCTCTCTGAAAATGGCTGGCTCCAAGCAAAGGCACCCAAAGCAGGTGGTTAGCAAGGAGCCCCAGGTCACCCTGCACCGCCTCCTGTAAGCCCCTCCCTGTGTCCGACAGTCTCAGTCTCCCACACAGAGTAATGGAGACCCGGCATTTTTTCCAGAAGTAGTGATTACTGGATGGGAAGCAATAATCAGATCAGAAGCATGTATGTCAATGCTAGCGTCTGGCCTACTAATACGTCGTACATGTCATTCTTCCTTAATGACGCCAATCCCTGGTCTCTGCATCAGGCAATGCTCTTACTGTTTGTGTACAGAAATATGTCGTGATTCTGCTCTGTTGTCCATTCATGCTGGACCTCCTTCCAGCACACGCGGGCTCCATGATCTTTCACAGACTCACTGAGCCCAGCTGCGTGGCTCACGGATTGAGCATCGACCTGTGAACCAGGAGGTCATGGTTCCTTTCCCGGTCAGAGCACATGCTTGGGTTGCAGGCTCAGTCCCCAGTAGGGGGCGTGCAGGAGGCAGCCAATCGATGATTCTCAGCATTGATCTCTCTCTCTCTTCCTCCCTCTCTGAATTCAATAAAAAGAAAAAAAAAAAGAAAGAAAGACTAAATGAAAAGCCAGCTACATTCCCCATAGTTATTCTCACGCTTTATAATCACTCACTTTCTATAAATCCTAAAAATAATTTTAAAAACGTCCCAAAGGACATTATCTCCACTAGAAGCAATAAATGTTATCCTTAAAAATAACAAATTAAAAAAAAAAATAGCGTATCTCCCAGCTTGTATCTGATAAACAAGCTGCTAGAATTTCAGTGTAATTTATACTTCATGTAGGCTGGCTCAACCCCAAACTCCACTGCCTCTGAGGGTCAGAGATTTAGAATCCATTGGAATCTCTTCGTTTCTGATTTCTAAGGTGTCTTAGAGATGACCTGGTCTAAACGCCTGATTTGTCAGGAGAGAAGCCAAGGCCCCAGAGGCGGTGGTGCCAGCCCAGTGAATCAGCTGCAGGGGAACGCGGGTGCCCGCCTCCCGCAGGTCGCTAGCCCATAGGACATTCCTGTGGCCCTCACTCCTCCCGGCTGCAGAGAACCCAGAGTCCAGAGCAGACGGAGCTGCACTCAGCTCCCAGCTCCGCCGCCTGCTCGTGAGCCTCTCCTTCCTCATCCCTGGAATGGGTTTAATTACATTCTTCACCTCCCAGAGCTGTTGAGAGGGTGACATGCGCTAATGCGTGTCCTGTGCTTAACTCCTGACAGACAGCGAGTCTCGGCATCCTTTTTGTTCACTAGCTCTGCCGGGACGGACGAGTGCCGCTGGGAACCACAGCCACGAATGCTGCCAACGGCCGCTGTCCTACTCTTACCACTATGATTCTCTCACTACTATGATTCTCTCACTACTGTGACTCTCTCACTACTGTGACTCTCTCACCACTATGATTCTCTCACTACTATGATTCTCTCACTACTGTGACTCCCCTCACCACTATGATTCTCTCACCACTATGATTCTCTCACTACTATGATTCTCTCACTACTATGATTCTCTCACTACTATGACTCCCCTCACCACTATGATTCTCTCACTACTATGATTCTCTCACTACTGTGACTCTCTCACTACTGTGACTCTCTCACTACTGTGACTCCCCTCACTGCTGTGACTCCTCTCACCACTATGATTCTCTCACCACTATGATTCTCTCACTACTGTGACTTTCTCACTGCTGTGACTCCCCTCCCTACTGTGACTCCTCTCCCTGCTATGACTCCTCTCACTGCTATGACTCCTCTCCCTGCTGTGACTCCTCTCACTGCTATGACTCCTCTCACTGCTGTGACTCCCCTCCCTGCTGTGACTCCTCTCACTGCTGTGACTCCCCTCCCTGCTGTGACTCCCCTCCCTGCTGTGACTCCTCTCACTGCTGTGACTCCCCTCCCTGCTGTGACTCCCCTCCCTGCTGTGACTCCTCTCACTGCTGTGACTCCCCTCCCTGCTGTGACTCCCCTCACTGCTGTGACTCCCCTCCCTGCTGTGACTCCCCTCCCCGCTGTGACTCCTCTCCCTGCTGTGACTCCCCTCACTGCTGTGACTCCCCTCACTGCTGTGACTCCCCTCCCTACTGTGACTCTCTCACTGCTGTGACTCCCCTCCCTGCTGTGACTCCTCTCCCTGCTGTGACTCCTCTCACTGCTGTGACTCCTCTCACTGCTGTGACTCCCCTCCCTATTGTGACTCCCCTCACTGCTGTGACTCCCCTCCCTGCAGTGACTCCTCTCCCTGCTGTGACTCCTCTCCCTGCTGTGACTCCTCTCCCTGCTGTGACTCCCCTCCCTGCTGTGACTCCTCCTCTCACTGCTGTGACTCCCCTCCCTGCTGTGACTCCTCTCCCTGCTGTGACTCCTCTCACTGCTGTGACTCCTCTCCCTGCTGTGACTCCCCTCTCTGCTGTGACGCCTCCTCTCACTGCTGTGACTCCTCTCACTGCTGTGACTCCCCTCACTGCTGTGACTCCCCTCCCTACAGTGACTCCCCTCCCTATTGTGACTCCCCTCACTGCTGTGACTCCTCTCACTGCTGTGACTCCTCTCACTGCTGTGACTCCTCTCACTGCTGCTATGACTACTGCAGCCGCCACATGTTCATCACATCACGTCCTCTTACAATGACCAAGGTCCGAGTGCCGCCTCAGAGTGCCAGGGTCACCGCGTTTGCTGGTCCTCACCATGTACACATCGACAGGCCATTTATAACAAGGGGTGGAGGCGTGTTATGATTTCTTACCTACGTTACTGACAACTTAACAAAAGGCTCACAGACAGCAAAAGTAAATGACAGCCGCCTGAGTGAACGTATATGTCTAGGAGTTCTACCGTCAACCAGTTCCCAGATGGGATCAACCCGGGTGGGGGAGGGGCCAACCCGACACCAGGATCCTGACCTGGGGAGAGGCCTTTCTAGCAAGATTCCCAAAGACTCCACTCCGCTGAGCCCTGTGACCTGGTGCAGAAAGGCTAGCGGCAGGCCACCTGGGAGAAGACAGAGACCCCAAAGCGGTGCCTAACTAAATCAAAGCGCTTTCTCCTGCACGTTGTCACGTAGGAGCATTTTCACTTTTCAAAGATGTGTGTCATCACTTCTTATCAGTAAACAAAGGCCGAGGGCCGGAAATGAAAGCATCATTTCCGCTATTTCTGTGCCAGGTTCCCTCCCCGCAAAGACCCACCCGGAGGTGTTGGGGGGAGGGCTGGTTACCCGATGGCCTGGCGCTCCAGCAGCCGCTGCACAGGGATGGTCAGCTTCCCCAGGAAACGCTTGATGATAGGACGGCTCTTGGCAAATTTGTCTTTAATTTCAATTTCTAAGACATCGGTAAGAAGTGCAAAAAAGGAGTATTTCTGAAAATAAAAACAGGTAGGTTGATTCGGGAAAAGGCAAATAGGAAATGACATCATTTATTATTACAGGACATGCTATCGCTTTTCAACCTTAATGACATACAGAGTCCACATTGCTAGAAGGAGCTGCAGCTATTGTCAATCCTTTATTCACTCAGACTCATTAACATTCACAATGGTTAAAAACCAACAGCTGCCCGGCTGGCGTGGCTCAAGGGATAGAGCATCAGCCTGCAGACTGAAAGGTCCCAGGTTCGATTCCGATCAGGGGCATGTAGCTTGGTTGCGGGCACATCCCCAGTAGGGGGTGTACAGGAGGCAGCTGACCGATGTTTCTCTCTCATCGATGTTTCTAACTCTCTATCCCTCTCCCTTCCTCTCTGTAAAAAAAAAAATCAATAAAATGTATTTTTTAAAAAAACACAACCAACAGCTGCCCGGCTGGCGTGGCTCAGTGGTTGAGCATCGACCTATGAACCTGGAGGTCTCGGTTCGATTCCAGGTCAGGGCATATGCTTGGGTTGCAGGCTTGGTCCCCAGTGGGGGGCGTGCAGGAGGCAGCCGATCGATAATCATAGATCTCTCATCACTGATGTTTCTGTCTCTCTATCCCTTTCCCTTCCTCTCTGAAATCAATAAAAATATTTTTTAAAAAAACAAACCCAACAGCCAGGGATCTGTATGACCACATCCTTTCCTGCTTCAACAGTTTTAGGAGATGCTACCAAACAGTAATTGTGCACAATACAATTTTAGTATTCCTGTATTTATTGTATCTTAATTCTTTGAAATTTAATATGCTGGTATAGGATGGTTTAGAATGAACCGATATATTTGGTTAACAGCAATTTTCATTCCTGATCCCATGTTCTGTAGAAGTTGCCCAACATAGGTTCAAATACCCCTGTTAAAGAAGACACATCTATCAAATAGCCTGGTTTCCTTGGTAAATATTCAAGTAAATACTTACACCCCCTCCTGAGGCTGGCACTGGCCACATGGGTAAGAACTTTGTAAGTATTAAATGTGAGGAAAATAAAGTTATTGCTAATTATTGCACTCTGTGCCTCCTAGAGCTCACGTTGAGATAAATTTTATGTTTTCTAGGCTTCTAATGTGTTGAAATTAGGGGGTCTGCCTTTACAAGTGATTTACTATTTTGGAGACAATAAAGGACTTGTTTTTAAAACCAGGGGTAAGAAAACATGCTTTTATCTGTTTAAATAACCTAAGAACTCTCCCGCAGAAACACCTTGCCGGGCTGGCACGTCTCAAAGAGCCATATCTCTTCTCCAGTTGGTTTTAGATCCCCTGAGTTATCTCCCTCTCCAATGAAACACTTCCACAACATTGTCAGAGCATGACTGTCAATAAACAGTTAGGGAATGTTGTGATTATCGGTGTGATTCCTATGCCAACAAAGGTTTACCCAGAAGTGCTCTATCTAGTCCTGGAAATGTGTCTTGGATCCCAAAGAAACGGTGGAGAGCCCACACTGTCCGCACTCGATGAGAAACGGGGTCTCTCATGTTCATTCTCGGACTTTCTGTAGTTCTGGTGAGAGCCCCTCCCCGGGGCTCCCTGGCACGCTGCACCGAGCCCACTGGAAGCATGAGGGAGCGGGGAGGGAGCTAAGTACCATCAACACAATCTGGCTTCACTCTCCGAGTGGCGCACTGAATTTCCTGAAATCTAGAAACCCCAAACACATTTGCCAAAGCCTGCAGGCGGGGAGACTCCTTTAATTTGTACTGGATATATGCTAGAACAAAACACCAACATTTTAAATGAAAACCATCAACAGCTCTGATTTCCCCTTCTGCCTCAAGGTCCAACATGACTGCAAGATAATGCTGCTGGGCCTGTCCTGTCTCCACATTTTGACAATTTGTTCTCATCATTTGTTTGCGTTGATTTTAACTTTTTAAAAAACATATTGCAGCCCAGCTGGCGTGGCTCAGTGGTTGAGCATCAAACTGTGAACCAGGAGGCCATGGTTCAATTCCCAGTCAGGGCATATGCCCGGGTTGTGGACTCGAACCCCAGTGTGGGGCATACAGATGGCAGCCGATCAATGATTCTCTCTCATCACGGAGGTTTCTATTTCTCTCTTCCTCTCCCTTCCTCTCTGAAATCAATAAGAATATATTTTTTAAAACTAGAAATCATTAAATACACACACACACACACACACACACACACACACATATTGCATTAAAGTATGAAAACATGCTCAAAGTCACTAATCATCCGAGAGATGCAAATCAAAATGACAATGAGGTGTCATCTCACACCTGTCAGAATGGCTATCATCAACAAATCAACAAACAACAAGTGTTGGCAAGGATGTGGAGAAAAAGGAACCCTCATGCACTGCTGGTGGGAATGCAGACTGGTGCAGCCACTGTGGAGAACAGTATGGAGTTTCCTCAAAAAACTAAAAATGGAACTCCCATTTGACCCAGTGATCTGACTTCTAGGAATATATCCCAAGAAACTAGAAACGCCAATCAGAAAGGATATATGCACCCCTATGTTCATAGCAGCACAATTCACCACAGCTAAGATTTGGAAACAGCCTAAGTGCCCATCAGCAGATGAGTGGGTTAAAAAACTGTGGTACATCTACACAACGGAATACTACGCTGCTGTAAAAAAGAAGGAATTCTTACCATTTGCAACAGCATGGATGGAACTGGAGAGTATTATGCTAAGCGAAATAAGTCAGTCAGAGAAAGATAAATATCACATGATCTCACTCATTTGTGGAATATAATGAACAACATAATCTGATGAACAAAAATAGAACCAGAGACAGGGAAGCATCAATCAGACCGTCAAACCTCAGAGGGAAGGGAGGAGAGGGTGGGGGTAAGGGGGAGAGATCAACCAAAAGACTTGTATGCATGCATATAAGCCTAACCAATAAACACGAACACCAGGGGGTTGAGGGCATGAGGGGGGGGGGTGGGGGGACAATGGGGGATAAGGACACATATGTAATACCTTAATCAATAAAGAGAAAAAAAGTATTTCTTTCGATTTTTGAGTCTTTTGGCATCCTTTAAATTGTGCACCAGGGGTGCTTCCCTTGCCTTATCCTAGACCAGCCCTGGCTAGAAGGAATATCTCATTCTCACTGTGCCCTCTCTCTAACAGACCCCACAGACAACTCTTGCTCACACCTGTACACAGCTCAATGATGCACAGAGTCTGGAGGGAACGGATGGAGTTGGCCAACTCCTCCTCTGTCACGTATCAGACCCTGAGGACCACCTTACCTCTCGGTGCCAAATGGGGTTGGTGGTGTTGCTGATGATGGTGGACCTCCTCTCCTGCCCGTGGTGGGCACAGGTGGGGAAGCTGCTCTTCTTCCCTGGCTGGATGGACATCTTCAGGTAAGGGTCCGGGTTGAAGAACATCCCTTTCTTTAGCCCAACAGCTCTGAGATCTTTAAAGAAAGAGAAAGAGAGGAGGGAGGAAGGGAAGAGAAGGGCAGAGGAAAAGAGACCGAAGGACAAACAGCTCAATGACAAGTTGTTCTTAAATAATCAGACAGGAAGCGCTGAACAGAAACCATCTGGTGAGACAATAAGACCGTTATTCATACTGAGATCACGTAGGTAAGTGAGGACAAGTGGGTCGTGACTAATCCCAGCGGAGAGGTCTCCTAACAGGCTGCAAACATGAGACCAAACTTTACCCCCACCTTACACACCTAGACTCCCTCCTGGGAATCATTTTGATTCTTACGTGTATGTGGGTTGGCAGCCAGCATTACAATGTCTTGAGAGAAATCCTTAGTAAACTGTTTATTTTAAAAACACACACAATAGGACCCTTCATGAGAGAAAAATGAATCTTCGACATACATACACGAAATGCACTGACCTACGTTTCACTGGGGCGGACACCGCAGAGCACACATTCAGTTACACACATTTACAATGTCACATGTATCCCACAAATGCCATGAATGATAGGGGAACGGGGAGACCAGAAATATTTCTGAAATCTGAACACTACCTACTAGATTAAATAACTGTGAGGTTACTTTTTCAACAGCCTCAGTCACTTAAATATTGAATGAATGTCCCACGTGTCATCTCAGATGCAGCGGCTGTTATTTCACTATGTGAGCTGCTGAAAGTTCTGGCTAAAGTCTGGTTCGTGAAGACAATGACACTTTTTTTTTTTTAAGGCCAGGCTAAGAGATACACACACGTCAGGAAATGAAGCTGGCTTCACTGGACCCCCTACACCTCTCTGCGAATATCTGTGTGACGGGGGTCAGCCTGAGAACTGAGGCATCTCGAAGTGTCTGGAAGGACTGACTGTTTCCAGGTCACCTCACGCAGTGATGCTTAGGCTCGGGAGGCCACGCCCACGGTGCAGAGAGACACCTGCAGATGGCCCATGAACCTCCAAAGACCTCTGGGTTACCCAGATCCACTGGGGAAGAGACCCTGTCATGTGACCCTAAATGGTCTCCATGGTCATCCTACTCAATCCCATTTCTGAAACACAAAGTCTTTCTTAGAAGGACAGAACTGGCGCGGGGCTGCCCAGAGCAGGGAGCAGAACCCTACTCCCGGGGGACTGCTCCCTGCTCATGGAAAGAAGCTCACATCCCCATCTACCAGCGGAAACTTGGGGTCTAGATGTCTGTGCCATGAAAAGAGACCAGGAGAGTCTGATGACACGCAACTGGCAGTAGAGGGAGGCAGTTTAATGTGTTGGCAAAGCCCTAGCCCAGTGGTTGGCAAACTCATTAGTCAACAGAGCCAAATATCAACAGTACAACGATTGAAATTTCTTTTGAGAGCCGAAAACCGACTTCTGTGCATGGGCCACGAAATTTCAATCATACTGTACGTGCGCAACCGCATGTGGTATTTTGTGGAAGAGCCACACGCAAGGGGCCAAAGAGCCGCATGTGGCTCGCGAGCCGCAGTTTGCCAACCACTGCCCTAGCCAGACTGGCCTAGTGGATAGAGCGTCGGCCTGTGGACTGAAGGGTCCTAGGTTTGATTCCTGGTCAAGGGCACATACCTGGGTGGCAGGCTCCATCCCCAGTGTGGGGCATGCAAGAGGCAGCCAATCAATGATTCTCTCTCATCACTGATGTTTCCAGCTCTCTCTCCCTCTCCTTCCTCTCCAAAACACAATTAAACACACACACACACACACACACACACACGAGAAAAACTTATTTTAATATGTTGGCAAAGATTGAAAAATTCAACCAACAGGACCTGATGTGGAGAACACTGCATGAAGCAGAGGAAGACCACTGACCTGAGAACCGGCGGGAGCAGGGAAAGCCAATGACCAGACAGGCACTCAGAGACACTGCTGTCATCTCAGGAGCCTTACCGTTCCCATCCCTGGCACTCCCCCATGTGCTTGCACTTTTTTATTCAGAGACACTGCTGTCATCTCAGGAGCCTTACCGTTCCCATCCCTGGCACTCCCCCATGTGCTTGCATATTTTTACCAATTTAATACTGCTACCTGTCCTTACTTGGCTTTGTTTAGCATAAAATAGCCTTGAGAGAGAAAATGCAATATACTCATTTTCTTACCTTTCTGGATTATGCTCGCCTCAGACTCAAAGACAGAAAAATGATATTCTTTTAGATAGTAAGTCGACTTCTTTGCAATAAATGAGGAATAGCAGGTACAGAAATGGCTGCCACACAGTCTGACAGAGCTAGTAAATCATTCATGCAAAACATTCCCTTGAACACAAAGAATTTTCCCCAGAAGAGTAAGCCACTGTGATGAAAAAAGTCACTGTTCGCCTTCCTACGGAAGTCCTCCACAAGGGACACTGTACAAACCAATCTTCATTGAGAAAGACAATCAACTACCAATTACATGTAGCTTGATGGCTCAGTCCCCTTCACCCATCTCATTTCTGCTCTCGTTTCTCTCTTGTGCCTTTTGTATCTCTTATTGCTCGTAAATATCTGCCTCACCTAATAGACCAATGAAGGCCTCAACGTCACAAAGGTATGACGTGGTAAATATCCTGGTTTACAGTTTTATTTGGAGAAGAGGTTTAAGATATTAACCAAAACACAGTTTTTTTGTTTTGGGCATGTTAGTTTTTGTTTTTTTGTTTTTTGTTGTTGTTTTTTTAGAGAGAGGAAGGAAAGGGGGAGAGAGTGAGAGAGAGAAACATCGATGTGAGACAGGAACATGCATGTGAGACAGGAACATCAATTGGTTGTCTCCCACACATGCACTGACCGGGGATCAAACCCACAACCTGGGTATGTGCCCTAACTGGGAATCAAACCCACAACCTCTTGGGGTATGCGGTGATACCCCAACCAACTCAGCCAGGGCAAAACACAGTGTTTGGTTTTTGCTGTAGAGTTCGATTATTTGTGTCCCTGCTTATCTGTAGATAATCAAGAGTAGAGCGTTTGCAGGCACCGCTCCACAGGGCTTAAATGCTCTTGGGTAAGTATCACCACACACGGTCAATGCGCTACAACCAGATCAATTGTCCCAGAATTACCGTTAGAGACTTGTTTTCATATTCCATCATTTCAGCCACTTCTGTCTACCACCTACACATATCTGACCATACGGTAGGAAATAAGACGTAACGTTAGCTAGCCGCCACGTGTATTGAGGCGGGACATTAGAAGAAGTTGTATTTAAAGAAGAAACATCTGGCTGTGCCCCTACTTTTTAGGAAAATGTCCTGGGATTTTCATCATCGAGATCAGTGGTTCTCAACCTCCCTCATGCCGCGACCCTTTAATACAGTTCCTCATGCTGTGGTGACCCCCAACCATAACGTTATTTTCGTTGCTGCTTCATCACTGTAAATTTTGCTACTGTTATGAATTGCAATGTAAATACCTGTGTTTTCCGATGGTCTTAGGCGACCCTGCTAGCGGTTCTCAACCTGTGGGTCACGATCATTGATCGGCTGCCTCCTGCATGCCCCCTACTGGAGATCAAGCCCGAAACCGGGCATGTGCCCTTGACTGGGAATCGAACTGTGACCTCCTGATTCATAGGTCGATGCTCAACCACTGAGCCACGCCAGCGGGGCTGTGTGTATCCTATTCGGAATGATAGTGATCACCTGGAAGCACAGGGCGATGCTTCTACACTAAGAAAGCCACGGTGTGGTCAAACTAGATTTCCTGAGCCACACCAGCTGGGCTGTGTGTATCCTATTCAGAATGATAGTGATCACTTGGAAGCACAGGGCCATGCTTCTACACTAAGAAAGCCACAGTGTGGTCAAAATAGATTTCCTGAGCCACGCAGGCTGCTCGTGTTCCCTACCGATAAAGAAAGAACTTGTGCCCGTGCAGCCCCTCAGGGCCGTGAGGTCCCAAGTACAGGACCTGCCATGTTCTCAAGAGACGGACAGAGGAAGGAACAGGGGAGTGTCACAGGCAGTGGTACATCTGAGTGCCTGCTAAAAACCTAGACATCTGTAAACCCGGAGGGTTCCCACCAAAACACAGGTACCGGCCAAGTGTGAACCGTAAGTCACCAGCTGACCACCATGGAGACCTGCCAAAAAATAACGCCCAGAAAGCTTTCCCAGGAAGTGCCTTCTCTGCTGGGAAGACATGGGACCTGAAGGCCATGGCAGCCACGAGGGCCTTCCTGTGCACCCTTGGGTCACATGCAGTGAGGGCGCACCATTGCCAAGTCTGTGTCAAGATCAGCCTGCTCCCCCTCACTCGTGAGAACATACATTTTCATGCACATTTTTTTTGCAGCCAAGAATGTGAATTGAATTTAACTTTCAGAAGCACAACACAGATGGAAAAGCGAAAACAAAGCATGTGACAGTGACAGACATCTGTTAGACTTTATTTTGGATGTACTGTAGCAGAGTCGTCGACTTCAAAAGTCCATTTCAAATGCTGACTTTCTTAGCGAATTCTTGACTTTATGACTGCCTGTTAATTTTTTAAAAATCAGAGGCTTTCAAACTTTTTTGAGTCACCTACATACGAAGTAACATTTGACCCGGAAACCCACATGTACACATACAGAGGTGTTTTTATTTTCTCATGTGAGTTGTATTTTTTTTTCAGTTTGTATAAACGGATGTTCTATGAAAAACTATTTCCCTTTGGTGGTCAACTGATCTTTTTCCCTTCTTTTTAAAATTGCTAGTTTCAATGAAATAAGCCTTGTAAACCACAAATGAGTTCCCACTCACCACCAGTGCTTTGGTTTTATGATACACATGCAAGCAATTAGAATATTGCAGCAACCAGAAAACAACCAAAAAATTGTTTTACCCCCTTTCTATTTTTACGTGTATTCCTCCACAGAAACAGGGGTTTCCCTCGGCTTTCCCCCTAGTTTCCACATTTCCCTTTCTCTAATGAGGTAAGCACACATCATGTTCAATAACCAACGCCCTCATGTGGGGTTCACACATGACATTATGGATTTTTTTTAAAGTGCCTATACACAGTTAGAGTCTTTTTCCCACCAGAAAAGTCGTTAGAAGAAGTAACTTGTGAGTTTATATCAATGATCTATTTTTATCCTGGTAAAAGATATACTTGAATTTCAGAAGTATGACCCACCCCACAGATCAACAACTAACTAGTCCACCTATAACATATGAGAATCTGTAGAAGAAGGGACTATTGAGGCCCTTAAAATCGCACACTTTCAAGCTGGACATCACGCCAACGAAAGGCAGCCTTACCGGACAGCGTGAAGCTGACGAGCTTCCGGGAATGCGGGCTTCCGGACGCACCTCCTTCCGCGCCTTCTGCCCCCATCTGCGGACAAAACACATGCGCCTGAAGCTTCACGGGGTCTGAGGCTGCCCAGCCTTCCTGGGGAATCACGTATGTTTGCCAATGTGATGATGTTTGTACCGAGCAGGCATGTAGTATATGCCTTTTCATAAGCTGCAGAGCTTGGAATCGAGACACAAATGCAGACTCTGAGACACAAATGCAGATTCTCAGAGACGAGAGAAAGAACAGACCTAGCTTCATCTTTACCCGAAACGAGACTGATAGGAGCTTCTAAATTCGCTGGGGTATGAACCAACTTACTCTATGTCCCTTTAGCTCTTTGATGAGAAGATCGTTGATAGGTAGTAAAGGGACTTATATTGCTATTACTATAGGAAAACATTCCCTAAGTTAAAAAAATCCAACAGCAAGTTCCTTCAGAGCGTTTAGAAAACCCTAGGATAAACCAAACACGCGATTTACACCAGACTCATCCATACATATGTAGAATGATCCTTTCTCGCCAAACATTTCTGAGTGGCCACGTGGGCGCCTGTATGACTGAGCTACAGGTACATGGCACCTGCCGTTATAATTAGTTGTAATAGTCATTCTCAACACTATTGTACTAATCATTGTATTATGAAGCTTTTCCTAAAAGCGAGTAAATTTTCTCATTGAAACGAGTCATTTAGAGGCCACATAGCAGATCCCTCAATTTATGTACAATTAGTGCTCAATTTATGGCATTCTAGGAAACAAAACTTCATAATTTTCTAAAAAATAAAAGCTGCAGTACTGTAAGAGACGGACTGAAGGCAGAATACATGCTGAATAGTTGGAAAAGAGAAACCACGGTCGTTCCCTTCCATCTTTTATCTTTGGAACACGCCCCACACTCCTTTAAAAATCTTACGCCACCAACAAATAAAACTTTCACTAATCCAAGAAAAGCCGGAAAACTCCTAAATAAATCCCATGCCAATTCTGAAGTATCAATTTCTACCTCCTTCTCTACTTCCTGTAACCTAGTCAAAACTAATTTGTGTGACATTCCTTAACGGCTCCCTGACCGTGTCATTTGCAGCATCCTCGGGTCCCACCCAGCTATCTTTTCACATTCCACCCATCAAACCAATGCCTTGCTGACACTGGGCTGGCTCTCAGTGAGGACGTAGGCTTCATTCCACTGCGCGCCACCTCTCTGACTCAGCACCCCCAGGTTGACCGGCGGGACAACAGCAAACCAGCCAGGCTACGGATCGCTGGTCACTACCTTGTCCGGCTTTCACCACCCACAACCCTGCACTGCAGAGCGGTGAGCAGCAAGAGAGTACAGTCTGCAGCTGAGACAGCCAGACCTGGTAGGTCATGGCTTCCCTCAAATGGACCCCATGGCCCTGCGCGCTGTACTGCCCCCAAGACACGGTGACCCTTCCTGTGAAGAGAGACTCACCCAACGTGAGTTAAAGAAGACTGGAAAGATTCATAGTCTTTTAAAACTAAACTCTAAATAGGTTTCCTGAAAACGTATTTAAAATACTATAAGGTATTACAGAAACAAAAAATTTGCCCTTAGATTCTCACTTTTAAAATGTAACTCACTGGCCGGCAAAAGGCTAATGTGAAACAATGTTCACAGAATTCACAGATGTCCACTGTCCTTTCCTGCCATGGGGGTAAAATGCTCCTCTGAAAGAATACCCAAAGCATTCGATGTCCTCACCGACGACCATAAGGCCAGGGAAGAGCACGCAGGCCCTCGAGCTGCGGGGCATGAGCGATGATAAACACGTCTGCCCTCGCTGCCTGGAGAAAGGTTTTCAAATAAACTCACTCCCTAGATTCATTCCAGGAAAAGCCAGAAGCAACACTGTCAACCCAGGGCAGAAACAATACATGGCAGTGAGTGACGGCAGCCTTTGCCTGTCCCTGAGGCCAAAGGATTTCCTGTTCCAGGCATCTGAGATACACATCACTGTGTTCTCGAGTGAATGACAGTGACGTCCCAGGCCCAGCCACAGAGAGGGCACGATCCCATGTATCCCGGACTCCTTGCCGCAGGATGTGTGAGAAAGGAGCGGATTAGGGTGGCAGCTCATGTCCTTCCCTCGGGAGTCTCCCAGTGACTTCTCCGGGGACTACTCTAGTGGGCTTTGTGACTCTCAATGCAGTTTATCCGTCTCAATAACTAAACACGGGCCGCCGGCCGTGTCCCTGGATGGCCATCACGCTGGGATACAAGCACAGCGCTCACCCTCACAACGGGGAGGGGAGGGGGGGCGGGGGGGGGGCGGGGCGGCACAGCCACGTGGCACACCCTCTCCGATTCGGATACAGACCCAACCGCCTCAGGCCTGGTCAGGAAACAACTGGCCACCAATCCTATGAGTCACCCTCTAAACCACAGCATTCTATTCGGATCGCAAGCGCTGTACCGAGGAAGCCGTGAAGGTGCTCTGAACGCTGTCCGAAGCAAATTAATTGTCTCCAAACGAGCCACAGGACTTGCCAGAATCATCTCAATGCAAAGATCGATGGAATGAGATCGGTGTTCACCGGGCGGTGAACGCCCGCTGCGTTCAGTGACAGCGGACGGCTGAAACTACTCGAGTCTAAAAAAGATCAGTAAGGATTCTGAGTTCGGAAAATCGTGTTTGGGAGCTATCGTCTAATTTCATGCACAGTTGACTTTTCAAAGGGTTTTATGACAAACAGCGCCACACTTCTGGTTTTGCCATTTTTCTCTTCAGAATGTTCATTAAAGCACGTGCCAGTGCCGTCTACGTGACACGGCAGATGTTGTAGTCAACAGCTGTTATCCTCCTTGTGGACTTCCGAGGCTGATAGAGGGAATGTGGGTGATCCTTCCATGTTCTATACCAGTGGCCGGCAAACCACGGCTCGCGAGCCACAGGCGGCTCTTTGGCCCCTGGAGTGTGGCTCTTCCACAAAATACCACGGCCTGGGCAAGTCTATTTTGAAGAAGTGGCGTTAGAAGACGTTCAAGTTTAAAAAATGTGGCTCTCCAAAGAAATGTCCATCGTTGTACCGTTGATATTTGGCTCTGTTGACTAATGAGTTTGCCGACCACTGTATACCATGTACTTAGGTATTGCAGATTTCGCACATACTGCTCCCTCTACCTAAGATGCTCTTCCCTACCTCTCTTCACCTAAGTGACTCCCACTCATCCTTTACACTGTCCTGCAAACACGCCTCCTTCAGGAAGCCCTCCAGCACCTTTCTGATCAGGATAAATCCTACCAGTATGTGCTCTCATAGCCCCGTCTTACTCCCGCTCTTTGTCATTAGACTCAAATAAATATAATTTAACTTAATTGATGTCTCACCTCTCCCACCAGACCGCTGTGTTTTGCTTATCATTGCATCCCTGGTGGTGCGTGCGATGCCTGGCCCTTAGCTGGCACCCCGTGAATAATAGCTTGCATGAGTGGAGAAAGGGAAGGACTGGCTGATACGGCACTGGTGGGTCTGGACCAGTGGTCGGCAAACTCATCAGTCAGCAGAGCCAAATATCAACAGTACAACAATTGACATTTCTTTTGAGAGCCAAATTTTTTAAACTTAAAGTTCTTCTAACGCCACTTCTTCAAAATAGACTCGCCCAGGCCGTGGTATTTTGTGGAAGAGCCACCCTCAAGGGGCCAAAGAGCCGCATGTGGCTCGCGAGCCGCAGTTTGCCGACCACGGGTCTGGACAATTGCAAATTGCGATCGGCAAAGATTACTTTCTGAATTTCAAGGAGTCAACCTGGCCACTTGCCTATTTCCAAAAGTGCACACATTTACACACACACACACACACACACACACACAATGTTACGAAGATTCGATATTATGGGAGTCAGTGTTTTTCTTCCATACGTCCATGACCTGAATTTTACGAACAAGTCATGTAAGTGTAATGATTTACATCTCTTACACTCTCGGAATTCCCCTAAACTCTAAGTCCAATCACCCGTGTGCAATGGAGTGCAACTTGGGAGGCTGTGAGATTCTAAGGTTAGTGGATGGAGTGAAAAATCACCACACTGAGAAAAGGAATCCTCTGGGAAGCACCAGGTTGGAAATGGAGATACTTTCCCTTCAAGGGTCCAACAAAACCAATGAGGTCCCCCAAAACTAAATTAAATATCTCTTTCTTCCACCAAGGGCCCCGTGAAGCGGCTGGCCGCCGCGGACTGGCCATGTCGTACAAAACTCTGTGTGGTCTCTGGAGGCACTGCACCCCAGCTCGGCCTGGAGAGGGGCTCAGCACTGAGACTCCTGGGGGAACAGCACATGCCTGATCCCCCTCTCACGCTCCCTTTGGGGTGAAAGCTCATTGATCAGCGGGCAGAATCACACCCTTTCAATCACGACTGTTCTCCCTTGGACTCCCTGAGCTCCTGTACATTACATTCACGTTCGGATGCAATGTTACCATTTCCTACCGACCCACATGAAGTCTGAAACCCCTGCCACGGGGGAGCACTCGGGAAGCTGCTTCATGGAGAGCTGACTGCACAGAACTGTTCTAAATCAAATCATACTTCCCCACTGGTTAGCATTATGGATGCAGGTAAGCCAGCCTGCTCGTGATTTCCTTCACTAACGCGGAGCCCCCAGTGTCCTTCTCATATGTAGCCCATAAGCCGCCAGAGCTGCACATGCAGAAATAGAAAGCGAGGCCCCAGGGACCGCCCACCCCGGGGACTGCCCACCCCGGGGACCGCCCACCCCAGGAAGCAGCAAGGAGGACTCACCATCACAGCGGGGTTCCTGACGGTAATGCAGGGGGTGGTGGCTCGCAGGGCTCCGCTGATGCCGTGGTAGTACTTAAAGCAGATTTTTATCTCCGCTGCAGAAGGATCGGAGAAAAACAATCATTCACACAGGAGGCACGTTCTCTAGGAATCAGCAGAGGCCATTCCCAGCACAGCCTCTCAGAAAGCCCTACTCCTGAGTCTTTGACTGACCCCTCCTTTTCCAAGCAGAGGCAGCGCATTGGTTATACCACTTCTGACCGATCTCAGATGCTTCTCTGGAATGTTATGAGAACACCCTCGAACATATTAGAAGATAACGCGCCAACATGTAGAGACGAGGCCAAGACTAGCTGCCCTGCGTGGACGTGTCTCTCTGGTCTCGGGGCTCCGTACCCTCACACCCACTTTGGGAAGCAGAAGGCCTGCCCCCAGGCTGCAGATGGAGTGTGGAGATGTGCTGAAGGTCAAACGGGAAATGACAGAGTCGGGACGCAAACCGGCCTTAGACAGCAAAGCCTGCATTCTGAGCCTCTACAGTGCAGACAGACTGCAGCTGCCCACGGAAACAGAAAGCAGGTTAACACGTATGAAAAAATACTGTCTTAGATTACACAGTGCTAGAGCCTGGGAACCTGCATTATTTAAATCTCCAAGTGATCTAAAAGCAGCTATAAGACAGGGATCAAATTTAGTAAACACTGGTACAGACACTACTGCTATGTGAACAGACAGGTAATGCAGATGCAGATGTATGTGGAGATCTATATCTACAGGTTATGTGTCTATATATATTACACATGTTTGTAGCATGTGTGTATCTTATATGTGTAAAATCTGAACTCGATAAAGAGCAATACAAGTGTCATTCACTGATTTTGGAAAGTAACAGTTTCAAAGCTTGTGAAGTCGCAATGCATCACAGGTAGATGGCACAGACACTGGGATGTTTCCGTGTACAGAGCGCCTGAGTCACCGCGAGGTGCCTGGTTCCCCAGGTGTCACCCGATACAGGCAGGGATGCTGATGGGCAGCCCCCGGGCCAGGCCCGCCTACAGGACCGGCTTCCTCCACTGAGTCGCCTGGATCGCCAGAGGGGAGCCACTGGACATGTTTTCCCAAGGAAGCTCACCTCCCACTGACCCTCCCGACGGCACCCGATGACCTCCACAGAGTCTGTGGCTCACTGGTTTTAAGAGAAAAAAATACAATTAAAGAAAACCCCTCTTTTAGGAATTTATATTATTGCACATTTCCTATCCATGATGAAATACAAAAAAAAAAAACACAACACCAGTCTTGTCATGAGGTGACATACTGAGTCTTTCCATCACGAACGTTAATCCCTGTGGTGATTCAAATAGCGAGCACTGCCAAGCAGAAGACGGTTACCACGTACCCACCACAGACAGGCCCAGCCCCCGCCGGGCAGAGCAAGAGAATCCGAGGAAGGCGTCTGGTCTAGCAGGTGATGAAGCGTTGAGGTGACAATCACAGGCCTGACAAAGCACAGGACACAGGCGCTACAAGGGAGGATGGCGGGGAGAAGGCTGGAGGCCACAGAGACCAGTGAGGACACGCGGGATCAGAAAGGCTCACAGAACACACTGGTTGGGACTGAAACCTGTGGATGAGAAAACCTAACCGATGAGAAGGCTGGGAGCGAGGAGTGGCCGAGGCAGGAGCGGTGAGCTGCTGGCTTTGAGGACCCACCTGCGCGGGAATCCCAGCCTCGCGCGCACTGCCCCTCCACGGAACACGCCAGGCGTGACTGTCCCGAACACCGACACGGGGCTCTGATTATTACCGAGATTGTAACAGCTGCACAGACCTGAGCCAAACTTCCTCTCCCACCCGCTCTCTCCCGAGACCAACAGCACATATTCGGCAAGAACCGGGCTCAGCACAAGGCACAGGCCCATCACAGCCGGGCAAGCTCGGGGCGGGCGTGAGCACTGGATTCTGCGGGCAGGAGCTATCAGCGTCACCCTCTGACGCCGGAGACCGGGACTCCGAATCTGCCCGCCGCCGGCCCTCCACGACCAAGTCAACGGGGAGTGAGCGAGATGTGCATTTGTGTAGGACATCTTCCCCCAACTCTCAAGTTTGGGTGCCGTCTTCTGGAAACAGTCAGCGAGGGAACACACTCTCAGACAAAACAGGTGACCGCTCATTTTTTAAAATATATATATTTTTATTGATTTCAGAGAGGCAGGGAGAGGGAGAGAGACAGAGAAACATCAATGATGAGAGAGAATCATGGATCAGCTGCCTCCTACACGCCCCCCACTGGGGATCAAGCCCGCAACCTGGGCCTGTGCCCTGACCGGGAATCTAACCGTGACCTCCTGGTTCGTAGGTCAATGCTCAACCCCTGAGCCACGCTGGCCAGGCTGCTCATTTTTATCTGTAGGATACTGGTAGCCAGGCCCACTTTGCCAGCCGATGCGTTTTAGGAATTTTATTCCTTCCTGTAACCCCAATCTCTAACCCCAGTGATACACTATAGAGTCTCAGTGACCTCTAAGGTGAATTTACTCTTAATTGAACAAAACAGATTCTATGGATGGACATGGTCACCCCAAACAGGGCAGAGCCAACAGCTTCCCACGGCTTCCCGGCCGGGGCAAAGCACAGGGATTGACGCAGATCACCCATCACAAAAGCAAACACACAGCAGGTCCCCAGAGAGGAAAACACAGAACAGCTGTTGGCACCTGGACGCCAACCAGCCAGGTCCCAGGGCAGGACCCCAGGAAAGATGCCTGCCCCTCAAATACAGGAATGTCCCATGCGGGGTGGGAGCTGTCCTGTCCACATACTATTTAGTGCTTTCCGTCACTCAAGATTAAAATACAATGTAACCAAATGACACCCCCTCTGAGTAAGAGAGAAACTAACATGTTGACCAATGTCCTTGAACATTTTAGTTATGAGAAGAGGTCACTGGAAAGAAAACTCGAAAGGGTGGCAAGGCCAGTTGGGTCCCCGCCTCCTGTTGGAGCCACATGTGTAACCTCTCACTGCGAGAGGAAAACAGAAAGCTATTCATTCCTGCGAGAAACAGATGCAAGGACAGGGGAAAGCCAATGCAGGGGTGATGACCGAGCATCAGAACAGGGAGAAGCCCACTACTCACAGGGCCAGCCCGCTCACAGGCAGGGAGACGGAGGATCTGGACTAGGGAGCAAGGAAGGATCCATCGACCCCAAGAAGGGCTTCTCCACATATCGATGGTCAAACCGACAGGAGGAAGGCAGGAGAGAAAGCAGGTCTGAATGAATGGATGAATGAATGACCATCCTATATAATAAAAGGCTAATATGCAAATTGTCCCTTCGACCAGGGGGCGGGGCCGGCCAGCCAACCACCCGCAGCCCCTCCCCCCAGTCAGCCAGGCCTGATTGGCCCCGATTGGGTTGGGCTGGCAGGACCCCACCCGTGCATGAATTCGTGCACCAGGCCTCTAGTAGTCTATAAAAGACTATAGAAACAGACATCCTGGCATGTCTGACCCAAGACAACTTTCGAAACCTCTTACATTTCAAAACTCAAGAATGCACACGGCCCAGATGAGCAATCCAGTTTCTGCGAGCATCAGCTTATATGAGGAATATTTGACAGTCTGATGACAAGTGCAGAGCAGAGGGAAGCAGTCCTCCTCTCCAATGCCTAGCAAGGTCGTCTACCCCAAATTAAACCAGTCTGTGTCCTTCAAATTCATCCAGGCAGGTCCCGTAACAATACGCCCGGCCTCATGCCTCCTGTAGGGGTTTATCCAGACACACCCAAGCCATCTTTACATTCAGAAATAGCTCAGTGCTCAAATCTAGGTTTTGCCATGCATTTAGGTCAATTTTTGGAGAATTTTACTTTGCCTGGACTTCTGAGTAGCTAAAGATAAAAATGTTCTGTCTGAAGATGAAAGCAAACGTTTTTCTCTGTCGTTAAGTTTTCAAGATCAAAGGTTGAAAATATAAAAACTGTCCAACATACTCAGCCACCTCCTGATTTAAAAAAAAAAAATGTTTCATAATCTCACCAGAGGATATGTTTTTCTTGATTATTTTAGAGAGAGAAAAGGGGGAAGGGCGGAGAGAGCGAGGGGTGGGGGGAGGAGAGAGAGACCTATTAAGTACTAACAGGAGGGGTACAGAAAAACCTTCTCTGAGAAAGAGAGATTTACTAGCCCCTAATCAGCCAGGACATCCCGAACCTCTACCACTTTGGAGGCGAGAAGGAAAGTCAGCCACACAAACTGAGACAGTCTGTGCATGGGCTGCTGTTTTTCACACATACTGTTCCGATGACGGCAGCACGGGATGCCGACTTCTTCCCGGGGTCCCGGGGTATTTATCTCGCAACACCCCACAGCATGAATCGGCAGGCGCCACCGAGGGCCATCACTCCTCCCGCACTTGGGAGCCAACACGAAGGTTGCTTCACCGTTTCCCCTGAAGTCTCAGCCAGGTCAGCCTCTCAAACCCAGGGAGCCTCCCAAAGGAGGAGTCACACGGAGAGGAAGCTTGGCTGGTTCCCATTCCATGTTTCCCTATGCCCTTTTATCACTTACCTTCCCAGCGACTTAGGCACCAATGCCAGCTGGGCCAAGGCTGGGAAGTAAAGTAGAAATAGGCAAGAAAAAGCGCCCATGACCTCACCCTCCAGAAACAACTTCCCACTCACGTTCTGGCAAACATCCCCTTCGGGGCTTTCCCATCTGCCATGATTTCAGCTGGGGCTGTGCTGTGTGTATCTGCTTTTTCCTCTCGCTTTTATCTTGAGCATTTTCCCTTAAAATTACATTCCGCTGAATATTGAAAGAGAGAATCTAGCCAGAAATTAAACTGAAAAGAAGGCATAGCTTAGGGGTCAGAAATGGGATTAGAGAAAGCGCTAGAATGCGGACCTCCCAGTGAAAATGTGGAAGAAATAATCTGATGGCAATTCAAAGTAATAGCTGCTAATCTTTCAAAACAACTTGTTCGAGTGCAGTGGTTTTATATGCATTGGTAACGTGCCTACATCAAGCTGCTACTCAACCAAACCTCACTTTCTATTTTAAGGTGTAGTAAGTACCCTCCTTGGCTAGCATCCCCTCACTCTCTTGGACTACACACCCTGCGTACAGAAGATTTAATTGTTGCAGAGACAAATAACTTGGGAAATGTTAGAGCCAATTCTGTCTACAATAAGGAAAAATTCTGTAAGTGTAGAAGACATTAACCTGGACCAACCAGTAAATCATGTGCTTACAGGAGTATCTAGCTACTCCACAAAAATGTACTTACTATGTTTACAATAACATCAGTGGAAAGTATAGATACTCCCCCCTCATCCAAAATGAGAAGGAATGACATATTTCTGTGGATCACGTGTGCTTTGTAAAAGCATTTGCATGTACCAATGAATATAACATCCGATAACTGGGGCATGGTTGAATTATCTGCAGGATTCCTAGTAAATAGACCTCTATAGCAGTCCCAGACTATCTGACCCACACTTGTAAAAACCAGGACCCAAAGGCCAAAGTTTTTCTGCCGCTGGGAAAAATAATAGCAGAGTTATTTAGCAAATAAAACTGTTAAATTCTTAAATTTAAATCTTGACTTGTTTTTCCTGCTCTCTAAAATTAGTATTATTAAATATGAATTACAAATGTAGATGCAAAGGTACATAAAAATGTGTGAAGTATTAAAATAGCCACACATCATTTATACAAGAGGCCCGATGCATGAAGATCTGTGTAAGAATAGACCTTCCTTCCCCTGGCTGCCAGCATCACCTTCACTCCAGCCGGAGCCTCCTTTCCGCCTCTGCTCCGGCCCAGAGCCGCCTTTCCCTCTCTTGCCTTGTCGCATCAATTTGCATATTCCCTCCTTATGGGCTGTGGGTGCTGCCATCTTTGTCACAGAGTTACAGTCAATTTGCATATTCCATCTTTATTAGATAGGATATCATATGTTCATACAATACACACACACTTTTCAAAATATGTGAATATTCTCTAATGAGTATGTTCTAACATAATACATTTTCCAATTTGGAGTTATGTGGTGGAAGTGTATGTAAATCAGAGCCAAAAGCATTTTAAATAGCACTCAGAAAGGACCCATAGATCCCTGCATATCCAGGCAACGTCACATAACAAACATCCGTTTCACACGTGGCTACTTACGTTCCATGAAGTAGGGCCCCGGCTCAATCCTCCACACGAGCTGCCCTTTCTGGGTGCCGGTCACACCCCTGTTTTTCGAATCCCAGAAGTTGGCTGGAGAATTCTCATCTGAAAGGGAAAAAAAAAGGTACACCTTTCAGCTTCATTACCGCCTCTTTGTCCTTCCTCAGCTCCAAGACCAACACAAGTCCTTAGAGAGAAAATGAATGGGAAATAGCCATGAACCCTAGCATGAGTGACGACTCCCAGCAGATTATTATGCTGAATGTCTCCACTTGCATTTTATGGGGGATGTGGGGAGGGTGCGGGTGGCAAGACGCTGGCATCTCTGGGCTTGGCCAGGTTGGTCAGCGTGGCCAACAACAAGGCTACAGAGAAGCAGAGCCGGGGGCCGAGCTGATGTGTGGGAAAGGGGCTGAGCCCATCTACAGAATCCTTCACGGAGGGAGGGAGGAGCAGAACGGGGAGAACGTGACAAAACTCCATGTGGCGGACAAAAAGGGACGTTAAGCTGTAAGTCGGAGTCAGACACACTCCAGGTTTGCCACCAAAAGCGTCCCGGCTTCAGGTCTCCCAGGCACACCTTCCCCAGACCGCCAAAGGCAGGAGACCTCGAGCCGATGGAAGGAACAGAAAGGCAGCATCTGGACCTCTGAAGGGAAGAGGATGGAGAGAACTGACCCGGGGAACAGGCCTGAACGTGGCCACTCTCCAAGCTGTCTGACCTCATGACCCAGAAAACGGTCATATTTGTAGGCACACTGGGGTCCATGGAAGAGGCTCTCACCACTCCAGATGACAGGCGGGGACACTCTGGCGGCCCAGGCTCTGCCCCCACCCTGAGCGCTGTGGGATGCATAGTCTGTAAAACTTGCTCATGTGCCACTAGTCTGAAGCTCTGTCCTAGAGCCTGGACAAGGAAATGGAACTGGAAACGCGAAAAGGAGGCCCTTCAGGGTTTTACAGGTGCACAAACATGAGTACAGTAACACTGGCTCCCACAGTCCCATGCACCTCATTTGTTTTTGTTTTTAATATACTTTCATTGATTTCAGAGAGGAAGGAAGGGGAAGAGAGATGGAGACATCAACGATGAGAAACAATCATTGATCACCTGCCTCCTGCACCCCACTACTGGGGATCGACCCTGCAAGCCGGGCATGTGCCCTGACCAGGAATCAAACCGTGACCTCCTGGTTCATAGGTCAATGCTCAAACACTGAGCCGCACCGGCGAGGCCAAATGCACCTCATTTGTTTCCCCAAATCCCTTTTCCAGGAGGAAAGAGTAGGGATGCACTTGAACCGAGAGCAGAGATCAACCAGACAGGGTGAAGCAAGAGCTACACCAAAAAATGGAGAGAGGAAAGGTCCCAAGCCCAAGGGAATATCCCAGAGGAGAAACCTCTCTTCTTTTCTCAACCCTTACCTGAGGATATCTTTTTACTACTTTTTAGGGAGAGAGACACACACAGACATGGATAGATGTGAGAGAGAAGCATCGACTGGTTGCCTCTCGTACACGCCCCACCTGGGGACCAAACCCACCACCTTTGGGTGCATAAGATGATGCTCCAACTGACTGAGCCACCCCACCTGGCCAGGGCAAAACCTCTCTTCTTCTGAGCGCAAAAAAAAAAAAAAAAAAAAAGTGAGGCTCGGATAACCCAGCTTTGAGCGACTCCCGCCTGCCGCTGTCCTCGGAGCCCCCTGGCTTCATCACCTGACAAGCCAGAGAACTCGGGCGGGATGGTTCTTTCGTGGGACTGGCATTCAGCACATCAGAAGTCAAAGGTGCTTTTGTGAACGTCCAAGCAGCAGCCACTGTCCTTCACAGGAATGGAGAGGCATAACCCATTCCCGGCCTCCCCCCCACACCCGAACACACCCAAGGACGTGACTCCACCCACCGCGGAATGCAAAGGCAGCACCCATCTCTCTAAGGCTCTCAGGCCATCGCCCTGAAGCTGGCTGGGAGAGACGTCCCGGGCTCCGCAGAGCAGACGCTGCTCCCTGCCCACGGAGCCCCACCTTTGTCCAAGGCAACAATGCGCCCTGTTAAACCTGCTTCTCTCTCCAAATCCCTCGTAGCTGAGGGTAGATGTGGTCTCACTCCAGCCGGTGAGATGTTCGTGGAAGCCTCCTGGTGGGACTCCCAGCAAAGCCATTATTGTTCCAATGAATTAAAGGACAAGAGCCTGAATTTTAGCAAGCACCCCAACCAGGTGGTTCTGACACAGGCATTACGCACACCACACGTGGGAAACTCTGTTCCCGGCGCTTTCCTGGGAAACTGAGCAATCACAGCAAAGCTCTGGACAGTGGACATCTCTTGTCCCTTTCACCTGTTAGCTTGTCCCTTCCTTCCTTCCCTCAGTTCAAAGGCATTTGCGGAGTGCCTGTATGGAGGTCACGGACACCCATTTCCTGCCATAAGGAGTGGACAGTGCAGGAAAAGATGGGCACGGAAGGTACGAGGCCGTGTGAAGAGCAGCAGGGTAGAGGCGTGCGTACTTCAGGATGCGTTCAAGGGGACAGGGGAGGGGTGGTCAGTGGTCCCTGGGACCGTGCACAGTTCACACGGCTCTGGGTCCAGCAAATGGGGAGTGTCTTTGGGAGATCTAAGCCAGTCATTGAGGTGTCCCCTCTGTTCCTTTGCTTCACTGTTCCCGAAGACATATTGTTTTACCTCACAGGGTTCTTTTTTGGGGAGGAAGACGGGGTTCATGGATGGTCATCAGAAGCAGCAAGCAAGTGGCCACGCTTAGAGCTGAATTCAGGAGCAGAAGTTTTGTTGCCTGGACCCCCAGGACATAACACCCTGCAGCCGTGGAGAAGCAGGGTCCATTCTATTATCCTATGTGATCGCAGACAGTTACTGTTTAAGAAGCTCAGTGAATTCTTTTTTTTAATGCCACAAAATCTAAAATAATGTAAGCATAAAGTCTTTTTAAGTTTTTTTTTTCAAACGCTTCCTTCCCCATAATATTTGATACACAAAAATCAGTGTGACAATTTTCTTTAAAAAAAGAAAAAAGTCGTCTTCTCCTGTATGTGGTTTTTCGATTCACAAAAATGTTCAGGAATCGGCTTTTAAGATAATACAAGAATATACAGGAGACAGGACTAGACATGTCAAAGATATCCAAACATAATTTGGATTTGGAAATGATTCAGTATCTATCTTAGTATTTCCCAAACCTCCATACAGTACTGGAGATAAAAGAGGACAAAAATAAAACATTCAAAGCCCTCACTCCTCTATCAGGGGAGCTGAGAAAAGGTGAGGACTTTTAGGGAAAAGATGCCACGAGACTGACTGTGTCAGAGAATAATAATAAGAAAAATAATGCTTACAACTTTTGCTTTAAAATAATCCCTCCCTACATTTTCTCCGCAAAAAAAATGGCACACATACCTAAATTGATTTTAAGTTACCTTTTGGATACACGTCGAGTAGCACTATGTCCTGAGATTGGCTCATAAAGGGGCCTGGCTTTATTCCGGCTACACGCAGACATCAGATGCCTTGTCTAGGACTTGAGATTGGGAGACTGATATTGAGCAACAATTTGAATCGAAATGATCACTCCAGACCCAGGCCAAGTACACACCTTCACAGAGACCACGTGACTGGTAAAACTTTGCAAATGTACCAGCATGTACGAGGCAGTGTGAGAAGAAAACTCTGATAATGACTTTGAGATCCGGACGACGTTGTGGGGAGGGGTGAGTCGTTACCAGCGATGGTACCAAACAGAGCACCAGCCTTACTCCGTGCTATGAGAATCATACGTGAACCTCCAGATGAAGGTGAAGACGTGGCATTCGTGTTTAACCCAACCTCCCTGGACGTACAATTCCGTACACTGGAGCCCTCTCTGGATGGAAGGAAGAGTGCGCGTGACAGGCATGCTTGGAGGTTACAACGATGACACCAGGCCACCTGCGGAGAAGGCACCCACAGGTGACGATGGCTTTGGAGCCACTTGCATGGTAAGTTTCCTATCGACACCAGAAGAGATGGGACAAAAAGACACCAGCACATTACAGGACAGGTCTGCAAGTCTGGCCTTGGGGAGAGTTGACCCTTCCTACAATTTTCCACCCCTGGAAGCCAAAACCTCCCATTCTTTAGCTAGTTACTTCTCTACAGCGTACTGCCCTTTGTTCAAATGGTGTCTGAGCTCCTGAGACCAACCACATCTCTGAGTCTTCATTCCCACGAAGGTTTCCATGCACACAGAAATAAAAAATGTGCAGCGTATGAGAGGTGGGTGCCTCTCCTCCTGTTGATCTGTCTTTGGTCAGTCTGATTGGCAGGCCCAGTCCCTGAACCTAGGAGGAGAGAGGAAAGGTTTTGTTCTTTCCTCCACATAGTCCTCAGAGGTGTGGTCAAGAATGGCCAGCATTTGGTAGCTTGGTAAACACCTTAGCACAAGATTCAATATTAGGCCCATCAGTAATCTAGAATAATCTATAATCATAAAAGCTAATTAGACTGGACAGCCGGATGACCTTCCAGACATCCTTCCGGACGACCTTCCGGACAAAGCCTGGGGCTGTGAGGGTGGAGGCAAGCTGCTGCGGCTGCGAGCTTGCACGGATTTCGTGCCTCGGGCCTCTAGTATTCTATAACAATGACAGTACAATGCTTCAATCCTTTTTTGTGCCCCAAGGCTGTCAGGTTAGAACAAGATTTCCTGTTGCTATAGAAGGTTCATGAAAAAGAACAAAGCAAATGACCTTTTTCTAAAGGCCCATCATCTGGGGCAAGAGACAGGCGGGCCACCTTGAGGACCTCAATAATAATGTCGAACACTGTGGAGCTCACCATGTGTGTTCTACTGTTTTGCCTTTATTAATTCAAATACGCAAGTAACGTATTCAAAGCCCTCGCTTTTCTATCAGCCAACCCAGGGGAGTTGAGAAAAGATGAGAACTTTTAGGGAGAAAGATGCCATGAGACAGACAGCGTCAGAGAATAAAAAAACAATGCTTACAACTTTTATTTTGCTTTAAAATAATCCCTCCCTACATTTTCTCAAAACCCTCTGCTAACAATCCTGTAAGACACTATTATCATATTTTTCACGATGGGGAAACTAAGGCACAGAGAAGTGAAGAAATGTGCCCAGGATCCTGAATCCACGTGCAGAGTGAGCACAGGCTGCTTGCTCAGAGGCTACGCTCCTCAACACGACGCCACGCTGTCCACCTGGGCCACGGCGGAGAGCCTGGACTACATTCTGCCGGTCCTGGAAAAGTCACTGACGAACTGAGCGCAGGGAGGGACGTGACCTGCAATTATTTTTAAAAATCCTTCTGGCTGCTGTCTGCAGAGTGCACTGCACAAGGACAAGAGAGGACGGCCCCAGTGCTTCATGCCCAGGCCCAGCACCCAGTGTGGGAGCGTCACCCAAACATGACCCTCCCCCGTCCCCATCTTTCCTGTGCAGACAGAGCTGGGCAGCTATAAATAGCCGCTCCTGGTGCACAAGGCTGCGCACCAGGTCCAGACGCTGCAGCCCCGTGACCTGGGGAGGTGACTCATCCCCGCTGCGCTCCCTCCAATCAAACTTCCATCCTGCAATTTCACGCGAAGTCCTCCGGGCTCTTCTCCTCCCTCCCTTTACTCAAACAGCTCCTGCAAGTCCAACCTTCCCACGCTCAGCCTTGACCAGTCACTTAGAACTCCATAAAACACTTCCTGGCACATATGTAACATGAGTGGCCCAGTGCATGGATTCGTGCACACTGAAAGGGAAATAATTAGAAGAAGTATTTTAATATTGCTATTTGCCCTTTCTCCCCTAGGGCCTGGGAGCCGGGTGATGCTGGTCGCCATCTGTGGGGAGATCGGCAGGGTGATGGGGCCCCCAATTGCACCCGCCTTGGCCTGGTGCCACCTGCTCACCTGCTCCACCATCCCACCTGGTCCCACTCTCATCAGGGCCCATCAGGGCCGCAATGCCTCCACTGCTGCCCACTGCTTGCGCAATGTTGACCCCTGGTGGTCAGCACACGTCATAGCGAGCAGTCGAACTCCTAGTGGAACCACTGCCCAAGGGGACAATTTGCATCCTAGGCTTTTATTCTCCAGGCTAGCACTGGCTGTCAGTCCACACACACCCCTTTGCATCGAGAGCTGGAGCTTTCGGTTTTGAGGGACTATCATTTATTCCAGGTACCATGCAGGAAGGACGCCTCCTGGGAATGACATTGCCAGGCTGTCTGCAGGGGGCTGTAGGGTCCCAGAATTTCAAGACACTGCAGACCTGAGTTTAGACTTTATTTCTCCCATTTGCTGGATTTATGACCTTGGGCAAGGCCTTACCCTGCATAGATTCCATTTCTTTCTTCGGGGAAATGACGCCAGCTCCCAGCTCAGAAAGCTGAGGAGTCCGTGGCACAGTGTGGAAGCTGGCGCGTATTAGGAGCTCAGGAAGTGGGCTTTTTAAATTTTTCCATTCGTTTCATCCTTCTTTCAAAGGGAGCTATCTGTTTACTTTTCATCTATGTTTATTTTTAACTAGAGGTCCGGTGCACAAAATTCGTGCATGGAGGGGGGGTTCCTCAGCCTGGCCTGTACCCTCTCCAATCTGGGACCCCTCGGGGGATGTCCGGCTGCCCATAGGGATGAGGCCTAAACTGACAATCAGACATCCCTCTCGCAATCTGGGATGACTGGCTCCTAACCACTCACCTTCCTGACTGCCTGATTGCCCCTAACCCCTCTGCCTGCCTGCCTGATAGCCCCTAACCCCTCTGCCTGCCGGCCTGATTGCCCCTACCTTGCCCCTTAGCTGGCCTGATCACCCCTACCTTGCCCCCATGTCGGCCTAATCGCCCCTACCTTGCCCCCCTGCTGGCCTGATTGCCCCTAACCTCTCTACCTGCCTGCCTGATTGCCCCTAAGTGCCTCTGCCTGCCTGCCTGATCACCCGTAACTGCCCCCCACCAGCCTGCTCGCCCCCAACTGCCACCCCCTGCTGGCCTGATTGCCCCCAACTGACCCCCACTGCTGGCTTGCTCGCCCCCAACTGCCCCCCTTGCCGGCCTGCTTACCCCCAACTGATCCCCCCTTCTGGCCTGCTCACTCCTAACTGCCTCCCCCACCGGCCTGATCACCCCCAACTGCCCTCCCCTCCTGGCCTGATCGCCCCTAACCACCTCTGCCTCAGCCCTGTCACCATGGCTTTGTCCAGAAGGACGTCCGGAAGGTCTCCTGGAAGTCTCCTGGTCTAATTAGCATATTACCCTTTTATTAGTATGGATACTCGAAAGCACAATTCCTTGACTGCACTTGGTTCATTTTTACGTTTTCAATGTACTTGCTTTAAGTAAATGAATTTCATTCTAATTTCTCATAAATATATGTAAGTCAAAACAAAAGCATGCTTATTTGTGTGTTTTTGGAGACTGCTTTCTTAAGCGAAGGATGTCAAATGACTGACAACACAAGTGCAGGCGTTCGCACAGGGACAGTCGCTATGGCCTTCCACGCGGCACGGTCTCGCAGCGTCTCAACACACCCAGGTCTCGGCGGGGACGGTGCTCAGAGCCCACAGTCCTGCCAGGGAGCCTTAAGCCTGGCTTCCTCAAGCCTCAGGCAGAGGCCCCCTCCCTCCCGCCACACGGAAACCGGGACTTGGAACAGAGTGTCTAACTGGGGACACTGTCTCAGCACCGTGTGTGTGTTGTGTGTGTGTGTGTGTGTGTGTGTGTGTGTGTGTGAAAGCTGCCAGGGATGACGAAGCTCTGATTACATAGCCTCCTTCTTTACCTCTCGTTATTTTTTTTAAAATACCATGCATACACTAAGCTCTCACCCCAAGATAATCCCTTTTAATACCAGGGGAGGCTTAAAAACAGCCTCTGCATCCTCCAGGATGTGACTGGTACAGTGCACACGACCGCGGGGGATTCCGAGAGATGCACGGCCGTCCTAGAATCTCACGTTCAGCACGAAAACGTCCTCTGGTTAGGGCGAACGCCGGCCTAGGCCTTCACGAGTTCACACCATAAAGACAGAGCTGCAGTCGCTGAGGGGAAGCTAATCCCCCAGGTCTGACAATATGAACGAGGAGCATGGGGGAGCAAGCTTTCTGGAACGTTCGTTGCTCCTAACCCTAAAGAATAATTTTGCAGACGTGGCTGCTCCCTGTGGGTCCCTCCCCAAAATGACTTAATCAGAAGATGGATGACCTTCTCGGAGGTCAGACGGCTCACCTGAATCTTCACTAAATCATCGACGTATGTTTTCATTAAACGGAGCATGCGCCCATGTAGCCCCCTGAGGTGCCACTGACATTCCAGCCGGTAATTCTCCATGAGGGTCTGTCCAGTGCATGATAGGAACTTTGGCATCCCTGGCTCTCGGGCACTAAATGCCAGTTGCTTCCCATTGGACAATAAAACAAATAACATTCCCACCCCCTTGAGAACCAGTGATGGGCCTTTTATAGCCAAGAAATAAAAATTTTCATCTGAAACGCTAGCTAGTAAAGGATCAGAGTAGCACTGAAACGCTGCCCTGCCATCGTCCCCATGTTCAAACCGGGTCTAGAAGGCCTAGGAAAACGGGGCCAGTCAGCCACAGTGCCACCTTCTTCAAAAACCTTCTTCAAAAGACATGGTTTTATCCTCAAGTTCAAGTTTTATTGTAAGAGCGTTGCTAAATCAATCAGCTTCCAGAACGTGACTCTCCATGAATACTTGTCCCTATAAATATTACACCACAAACAAATTCCTTCAAACATCTCATTCCCTGAGAAAAGGGTTTTAAAGTCCATCCAAACTATTATTCTGGTGGCAGATAACCCGTCATGAAATCTATTTAGACTCCATCAAATGCCGTTTCAGGAGCAGTCTTGTAAAACCTGTGCTTAACGTCCCAGCGCAGTGACTCAGGGAGAACCAGCGGGACCCCGGAAACTCACGCTGAGGGGACGGCGTATTCACTTGTGCAGGTCTCAGTCGTGGCGCCCCGGCACCCACCTGCTGTGTCGAACTGTGCAGTGACTAACGGTGGTGAACGCCCCGCATAGCAAGTGAGCAACGGTCCCGAAGCTATAGCTGGGAGGGACCACGTCTAAGAACTCCCCAAAGAGAAAGGCGGAGAGAACGCGGCAATCGGGGGACAGTGCGGTTCATCCCCAGGAGCTTTCTGATCCCTTACCTCGCACAGTCCCACGGCGCCCCTCTCCGCCTGTGCCAGGGTGGATGCCATCCTTTCAGATCCGGCTCAGGAAGCGGCAGGAAGAAACCGGTTTCATTCCCCTTAAAATCGTGCACCTGGCCTCCCCTCGGCAACGTCCTCCGCAGGAGGGGCCAGCACGGACGTGTTTTCGGGGGGTCGGGGTCCTGACTGGCCCTGAGAGCTCAGCGGGTCCCCTCACTGATGCTCCTGCTGCTCTGCCCCTCCCCCCAAAGCTCTAGAAAGAAGAGGCTAAGCAGGCCTCTGCCAGGAGACCTCTGTCCCGCCAGGAGCGACACTGAGGGCCGCGGCCGCCTCTCCTCAGGGCTTATCATCGCTCAGGCATCCGAAGTGGAAAAACATAGCCCACCAGCGCCGTGGCCACACCCTGCAAAGGGCACAGGATGCAATCGCGCCATCCTCCCCTCCGCTTCCTTCCTTCGCTTCCCATGGGAGAATTCCAGAGAATGAGTTCTGTGTTTCCACACACACTCACACTCACACACTGTCACACACACACAAACTTTCACACACACTCACACACACACACACATAAACTTTCACACACACTCACACACTCACACACACATAAACTTTCACACACACTCACACACTCACTCTCACACACATAAACTTTCACACACACTCACACACTCACTCTCACACACACATAAACTTTCACACACACTCACACACTCACTCTCACACACATAAACTTTCACACACACACACACTCACACACTGTCACACACACACAAACTTTCACACACACTCACACACTCACTCTCACACACATAAACTTTCACACACACTCACACTCACACACTGTCACACACACACAAACTTTCACACACACTCACACACTCACTCTCACACACATAAACTTTCACACACACTCACACACTCACTCTCACACACATAAACTTTCACACACACTCACACACTCACACACACATAAACTTCCACACACACTCACACACTCTCACACACACACAAACTTTCACACACACTCACACACTCACTCTCACACACACATAAACTTTCACACACACTCACACACTCACTCTCACACACCCATAAACTTTCACACACACACACACTCACTCACACACACATAAACTTTCACACACACACTCACTCTCACACACACATAAACTTTCACACACACTCACACACTCACTCTCACACACATAAACTTCCACACACACACTCACACACACATAAACTTTCACACACACTCACACACACATAAACTTTCACACACACTCATACTCACACACTCTCACACACACATAAACTTTCACACACACTCACACACACATAAACTTTCACACACACTCACACTCACACACTCTCACACACACAAAAACTTTCACACACACTCACACACTCACTCTCACACACATAAACTTTCACACACACTCACACTCACACACATATAAACTTTCACACACACTCACACACTCACTCTCACACACATAAACTTTCACACACACTCACACACACATAAACTTTCACACACACTCACACTCA